>APFE031698897.1:9054-47477 GCA_000404065.3 Pinus taeda | reverse complement strand
TCACTAACATCAAGGTACATAGAGGGATTGGTGCTCTTGATTAAATACGAGTTCCATACCCTAATACATGACAAAATCCAATGGAAACATTGCAATCCCCCAATCCTGAAATCCTGAAAAATCGATAAGTCTGCTGGATTTTGAACGAAATCTAAAATTCTGCTTTCTCCATATGAAACCCAATGAGGCTAGAACCACTCTCAAACATCCTGAGTCATTTCATGGTAATGTTAAAAATTTAAGTAAAAGGATGAAAATGAAGATTAAGGAGAATGTCACTTTTACTTTAAGAATTTAACATTACCATGAATAGCATAGTCTTAGTAGGGCAATATAATCAAATACTAGGGTTTGGGAGAGGGGAATGGACCCCAAAGACCAACAAACTAATTCATAAACCCCTTTGGAGTCCCCCACACCTAAAAAAACTAAAAATAAATAAGAAAAGGCATGTTTTTATGGTTCACTGGCCACTGTTAGCTACTCGGCCAAGTAGTTACGGATCTGGCCGAGTCGGCCAAGTTATGATTGACTCAGCCGAGTCATGCTATGACTCGGCCGGGTCAGTCATAACTCGGCCAACCGAACCGAATTTTCCGCTGGGTTGAATTTTTTTTTTTTTTTTTTTTTTGGTTCTTTCTTTCTCCTGCTCAGACCAACTCCGCTGAGTCGGTTCCGAGCCGGTCGGATCTTGAAACAATGGTCCAAACCATGATCCACTAAACCTTGTAAGTACCTCAACACATGTTTTGCAGCCACCCGTTTTACTCTCCTGGGCTCCATCATGAACTGACTCAATGTGTTCATTGAAAAACAAATATTTGGTCTAGTGTTGAGCAGATACATCAGTGAACCGATCAACTGACAATACAAGGTGGGATCCACCAACTCAAAATCAACATCATGCAGCTTCTTCTAGTTGGTGATCATAGGAGTAGCCATAGGCATGCAACCATCCGTACTCCTCAAGATATCTCTTGCATACTTGCCCTAGCCCACAAAGATGTGCCCATCCTCTTGCCAAACCTCCAACCCCAAAAAGTAATGCGTCCATCCCATATCAGTCATGTCAAACTCTAAAGCAAGATCTCTCTTGCACTGTTGGACGAGTCTGTCCTCTCTTGTAATAAACAAGTCATCCACATACAGAGTTAGAATGAGTGGATCGTCACCTACCAAGATATGTTGAGAAATATAGGGCATCAAGGTTAAGTGATTTCTCTTCTATTAGTAACTTCTTGTGAACGTTTTTTACTTCTTAGATTAGGATCTTCTTTTACTTATGTTAGTATAGTATTATTCTTCATCAAACAACTACCAATGCATGAACCATAAAGAGACAAGAGACACAAAATATAGGCTATAAGCCAGGGCCAAAGCCTCTCTTACTTGAGAGGAATATCCAAACAAATTCTTCTTCTTATAGAGATTCCAATTGAAGAATACCAAGACCAAGTCCCATGACCTATTTGCCACTCCAAGACCAAGACACAAGTTCCCTTTTCACTGCTTCTCTTTTGTGCCCAAGTCAACACTTGATCCAATTGCTTGTCTTCTTTGTACTTCAGCTATACTTTAGATTTTTGGTCCTTGGTTCAACATTGCACTCCTTGTCTCTATTTCAGAAACCCTAGCACATGTGTTTGACGAACTTTGACGCTTTATCTTCCTCGCTCTAGAAGGAGACTTTCTTCCTTCAACCTTGCTACCCTTAGGCTTGGATTCTTCTTGAATTCAGTTGTCTTAGAGGTTTGCAATAACTTCAGCTTTCTATGCATTGAAAACAATCCCTTTACTTTGCACATGTGGAGGTTATTTGACCCAAAAATAGTCCAAAACAATGCTAAAAGACTTCACTTCTCCTTCCTTCCTTCTTGCTGGTTATAGGACTCCTTAATGATGACCTTCGCACTTCTTATCAGCGTCAAAACTTGACCGAAATTTCTGCTCTAAAATGTGGACGTGCTACCCTATTTATAGTTGTTGTAGCCTCATAATAAGTCAACCTGTCATCCAGCTAGGCCGACATGTCATTTGGAGAGTGAATATTATTCCTTTTGTGTTGATTTGGGGTAGCATCGGATGTGCTTTAGCCATGAAATTGTTGGAGAGGCTAAAGAACATGAGATCTCCAAGACCCATAAATGGTTTGGACAGATTGTACCCGGTTTGGGAGATATTAAAATAATTAATATTTTTAATGGAGTTTCTAAGTCTAAACTTAGGAAAAATAAAATATTAATGGGTATTAATATAAAACTGGGTTAGAAGGTTCCAAAAGTCATGGATCAAGCCAAATCTAATCTTAGCCGATGATTAGAGATTTAATCTTGGCCGTTGAAGGACCAACAGGAAAAGTATAAGAAGAGGCTTGAGGGTCAGTTGGAGAACGCACTGAGGGAGACTAGTTAGTTTGATTTCTAAAGCAGGGTTAGCTGAGAAATTCGAACTAGTGGTTTGGAGAGCAACAAGAGGTAGCAAGTATGGAACAGAGAGTCAGGAACAACACTAGAGGATCAACGTAGAGGTTAGAAAGGCAGATGCAAAGCCTCTCAGATAGACACAGAGGCAAGAGAACTGCGCAGTCACTGGAGGGTCTATGTGGGTGACATAGAGAGGCCTAGTGCTGATGTAGAGAGGCAGGAGCTGACGCTGTGGGTCTGGGAGCTACGCAGAGGCCAACAAGCCTGGCACTGAGATTGGGAGAAGTGATGGAGAATTTTTTTCTCTATTAGGTATGCCAGTTTGGCACCCAGTTGTACTAAAGAATTGTTGAATAATAAAATCTTCCTTTGCTGCACTAGTTTTCCCGCATTGGGTTTTTCCGGCGACGATTGTCCAAAATATCTGTGTTGATGTGTCTGATTCTTGTGCATGTATTTGTTTCTGTATAATGCTGTGATATCTGCAGTAGAATTTATTTTAATGTTTACTGAATGGTTTTCGTAAATAACTTATTGGGAAATAAGTAGGTTAAATAAATAAGTTGTTGCAGTGATTGAATTTTCACATGGTACTAGAGGAAGTAATCAGAGACAAGAAGGGAAAATCAATTATGGGTCGAGACCATGATGCATAGGCGTCTATGTCAGGAGATTCACACATATTTTCAGAACATTGCACAAGAGACAGTAATTTCGTTTTCTCTATGTTGGCTTCCAGGTTGGAAGAAGAAGTGGCTTGTGTGACTAATTATGCATCATCAGAAGTATGGTATATAGATAGTGCAACCTCTTGGCATATAATGGGAATCCGGGAATGTTTCTCAGATTATCAGGAGGAAAGGATGAATTTTCAGATCACCATGGGGAATAAGGCAAAGTGCGCACTCCAGTAGGGAAGGGTACCATAGTTTTTCAAACAGAAACTGGAGAGCGGTTCCGTGCCACCAATGTGCTGCATGTACCAAGATTGGGGATGAACTTACTTTCCGTGTCGCAACTTCAAGGCAAAGGCTATGACATTTTCTTCGTCAAGGAGAAAGTATATGTCAAACACCCAAGCTGGAAAAGAAAGTGCAGATCGGGATCAAAAGTAACAGGTTGTACAGACTACAACTAGAATCACCAATGGCACTAATAGGTAGTCATGGAGACAAGGATTTGAATGAACTATGGCACAGAAGAATGAGACATTTGCACCATGGGGCTTTGAGAATTCTCAGGAACACTGTAACAAGAGTTCCGGACCTCAGTATAGAACGTGTTGATGTATGCAGAGGATGTGCTCTAGGAAAGTATGCCAAAGCAACATTTCCTAGAAGTAAAAACAGGGCCAAGAGTGTACTAGGATTGATACACAGATATTTACGGATCTATGTCCACTAAAGTTCTTAGTGGTGCTGAGCACTTCGTCACCTTCATTGATGACCACTCTAGGAAAATTGGATTTATATTTTGAAAACCAAGGACGATGTTTTCTGTCGATTCAAAGAGTTCAAGGCTCTGGTGGAGAGTCTGACTAGCAAGAAAATAAAAGTTTTGCACTCAGATAATGGTGGAGAGTATGTTGATAAGAACTTCACTAATTTTTGTGCTGAGGAGGGCATCAGAAGAGAGTGGACAACTCTTTACAATCTGGAGCAGAATGGAGTACCAGGAAGGAAGAATAGGACTATCGTAGAAGCAACTAGGGCCATGATGTATGATCATGATATGCCAAAATTCCTGTGGGTAGAAGCATGTGACACGACAGTCTATGTTCAGAATAGAACTCTTCATCAGGCATTGGGCAAGATTACTCCAGAGAGTCTTCATAGGGAAGATGCCTAAAGTCAGTCATTTTAGGATATTTGGGAGCTTAGCATATTGCTGCATAGCCGAGGAAAAGAGGAAGAAGCTGGATCAAACTGCAGAGAAAGGATATCTAGTGGGATATAGTGAGAACGCTAAGGCATATAGAATCTATATTCCAGGGAGCAAGAAGGTAGTAGTTCGATGAGATGTGAAGTTCATAGAGGACATGGCTTTCAGAAAATCTCGATAAATACTCTCCGAGGAGCAGTCAAAAGAGGAACCGTTGGTCAAACCTCTTCAAACAACAGAAGTAAAGAATTCTTCCTCGGATTGGGAAGAATCACAGGAGGAGGAGGAGCTAACAGAAGCACCTACTGGCAAAGGAAGAATGAGTAGGGAACTTCGTCAAATTCTGCAAGGTGTAGAGGATTTCATCAGTGCACCAAGGAACAATAAGAGGGAGCGAAAACAACCAGATAGATATCAGGCATTAGTAGCTTAGGATGGGGAACCTGCCAGTTTTCAGGAGGCTTCTCAACATCAGGTTTGGTTGGATGTGATGGTAGAGGAGTACAACTCCATAATGGTGAATGATGTCTGGAGGTAGTGCCAAGGCCTCAAGACAGATCAGTGGTAGGTTTGAGATGGATCTACAAGATTAAATACGTTGCAAATGATAATGTGGAAAAATACAAAGCTAGGTTTGTGGCTGAGGGGTATGCTCAGAAAGAAGGAAGACTATGAAGAGACCTTCGCCCCAGTAGCCAAGTATACATCTATTAGAACCGTGATGTCTCTTGCAGCACAGATGGGATGGGAGATTCATCAGATTGATGTCAAAACAACATTTCTGAACAGGGTGATAGAAGAAGAAGTATACATTGAACAACCAGATGGCTTTGAGACACATGAGAAGAAGTCTCATGTATGTAGATTGAAGAAAGCCTTGAATGATTTTAAACAAGTACCTAGAGCATGGTATGGTCAAATTGGTTGCTACTTGCAGAAGATAGGATTTGTCAAGAGTGACACAGATCCAAATCTCTACTATCTAGTTGTAGAGAATGAGCCTCTAGTATTATATGTGGATGATCTCTTCTTGACAAGATCATCCAGGCTCATTGGGGACTACAAGAAGAATCTCGCCATAGAATTTGACATGATGGACTTGGACAAATGCATTATTTCCTTGGGTTGGAAGTTTGGCAACAAAAAGGGGAGATCTTCCTTGGACAAGGGAGATATGCTACAAAAATTATGAAGAGATTCAAGATGGAAGATTGTAGACCCATGGCTACTCCAATGATCACCAATTGGAAGAAATTGATGCATCAGAAGACAAGGATGTTGATCCCACCTTATATAGGCAGCTCATAGGGTCCCTGACGTATCTGGTCAATACCAGGCCAAACATTTGTTATGCTGTTAACACCCTCAGTCAGTTCATGGTGGAGTTGAAGAGGGCACACTGGGAAACAACCAAACATGTTCTCAGATATATACAAGGAATAGTCGATTATGGACTCTTGTACACGAGGAGTAAGGATATTAGATTGAGTGGATTTACTGATGCAGATTCGCTGGAAGTTCAGTGGATCGAAAAAGTACCTCTGGGTACTTTTTCAACATTGGATAGGGAATGACCTCCCGGTGCAGTAGGAAGCAAAAATCCTTAGCTCTGAGCTCAACTCAGGCAGAATATATGGCCGCAAGCACAACTTCGTGCGAGGCCATATGGCTTAAAAAACTACTTATGAACCTATTTAGAAGGAAGATGGAGGTGACCAGAATCATGTGTGATAATTAGAGTTGCATCAAGCTCTCTAAGAATCCAGTGTTTCACGATCGGTCAAAGCATATTGATATTCGGTGTCACTTTCTTAGAGACTGTGTCCAACGAGGATCTGTAGAGTTGAACTACACTCCTACAGGAGAATAAGTGGCAGACATCCTCACCAAGGCCCTTGGAAGAACAAAGTTTGATTATTTTAGGGAAAGGATGGGGATGATAAAGAATCCATTTCAGTACCAGAAATGGGGGTGATGTTGCAGTGCAGTGGTAGTCAGCAGTAGCACAATGCAGCATGATGAGAAGAGGCTGCAGTGCAGATGCAGAGTTGGGAGAAAGGACCAACAACAACACGGATGCAAAGGGATTCACAGTGCAGATGTAGTGTTGGGAGAAAGGACCAGTAGCAGCACGAAGGCAAAGGGAGTTGCCATACTGATGCAGCAATGGCAGAGGTAGAGCCATGGGCAGCAGTATAGGAGGCAACAGTGTAGAGGATGTTGGGCAGGGAGGTCTAGAATCAGCACAGGTACCGGTGCTGTATAGTCAGAGTGATGCACAGTATGGAGTATTATGAGGGCACAATCCTTGCTAAGAGGGAGTGTTGATTTGGGGTAGCATCGGATGTGCTCTAGCCATGAAAATGGGTGGAGAGGCTAAAGCACATGAGATCTCCAAGACCCAGAAATGGTTTGGATAGGTTGTACCCGGTTTGGGAGATATTAAAATAATTAATATTTTTAATGGAGTTCCTAAGTTTAAACTTAGGAAAAATAAAATAATGGGTATTTATATGAACTGGGTTATGAAGGTTCCAAAAGTCATGGATCAAGCCAAATCTAATCTTAGCCGTTGATTAGAGATTTAATCTCTCCCGTTGAAGGACCAACAGGAAAAGTATGAGAAGAGGCTTCAGGTTCAGTTGGAGAACGCACTAAGGGAGACCAGTCAATTCAATTTTTGAAGCAGGGTTAGCTGAGAAATTCAAACTAGTGGTTTGGAGAGCAACAAGAGGTAGCAAGTACGGAACAAAAAGTCAAGATCAACACCAGAGGATTAGCCCAGAGGTTAGAGAGGCAAACGCAGAGGCAACAAAACTGCACAGTCATTGGAGGGCCTGCGTGGGTGACACAGAGAGGCCTAGTGCTAACGCAAAGAGGCAGGAGTTGACACAGTGGGTCTGGGAGCTACACAGAGGCCAGCAAGCTTGACGCTAAGACTGGGAGAAGTGCTGGAGAATTTTTTTCTCTGTTGGGTATGCCAGTTTGGCACCCAACTGTACTAAAGAATTGCTGAATAATAAAATCCTCCTCTGTTGCACCGATTTTCCCGCAATGGGTTTTTCCGGGGACAATTGTCCAAAATATCTGTGTTGATGTGTCTGATTCATGTGCATGTATTTGTTTTTGTATTATGGTGTGATATTTGCGACAGAATTTATTTTAATATTTATTGAAGGGCTTTCATAAATAACTTATTGGGAAATAAGTAGGTAAAATAAATCAGTTGTTACAGGGATAGAATTTTCACATTTTGAAGTTGACATGAAAGGAGATGCTTGTGCTTGTCTTTGGGGGCTATTTATAGTTATACTTATCTAATGACTTATACAAAATGTAACATGCCCAAGAAGGGTCCTTCATACATGACATTGACTCAATTTGACTTTTATGACTAGATGACAAAACCTAAAGGCTCACAATGGGAGCCATTACTAAAATAAAATTCCTTGCTCATGAAACTCATGAGACAAGCATTACAATAATAATTTTTTTTTATTCTTTTCATCATTTACATAAAATTACAATTATACATGCCATTATGAATACCGAACCTAGTTACACTTTTCAACACTGGCTCTTAACTAGGGAGGTATTCATAATGGTACTTGGTCATTCTCAATCTGAAGAATTTCTCATAAGAAGAGTCAGATTGGTATCTCATCTGTATAACATCATATCAACCATCACTGTCACATATCAAGGCCTTAACTAACAACTCTATCTCTCCATGAGATCTGAGCACAATGCGGGTGAGACCAATGATGTATAGACACCCTCATCATTGTCTCTCTCGGAACATACCCCACCCGGGTTATCAGGGTGTGTTCCACCAGGACTATTCTTATCGTGGATTCCTAGTCCTCAAAGAATATCGATCCTCTACAACTACTCTTATCTTGGATGCCCTAACACATCCTCAAAGAGTATCAAATGCCAAATGTTTACCCACTCCTCCATTCTGTCTTCCCAAGTGAAGACAGAATGATGTGTCTATTTCTCCCTCTTAATTAGGGAGGACATGTCTATTTCAATAAAGGAATGTACTCATTCCTACATAAGGAATGTACCTAAGCTCTCTCTTGGCTTAGGAATTTTGCTTTCAAGTTTGTACCAAGTAAGAAACTTGTTTCCAAGCTCCCTCTTAATTAAGGACCTACAACAACTCCTTAGGTGGAGATGATGGGACAACCAATTGCTTGAAGAACTCCTCATGATGTCATGAACTTCTTTTTGTTATCTATGAGTCTTCGTGTTTGGGACTTCTTTATAGGGCACATACCAGCCATCACTTTCATTCACGAGTCAGTGATGTCATCGTTGGAAAGTGATCCATCTGTTCATATCTAGCCTTCCTTCTTGCCATGTTTCCATAAGGATCTTTCATCCTACTATGTGGGCATCGATGGTGGAATATATCCATAGATCTTCCCTCGACAGCGCTGCATAAGCCCATCTAGATATTTGCTCAAAAATAAGAAATGAATGTATAAATCAAAATTACCTTTGTGATTGTCTTTCATCATGCCATCTTCTCATTTGCATCAACATCCTGCATACATATCGACACATCTCCCAAAGATATATATTGTCAAGGGTCTCTTTCTTTTTCGAACTCCATCAGAGTCTTCATATCTTCCATGGAGATATCCTAGTCAAATCTTCTTGGTATTTTGGATGTTGATTGCCTTTACCATGGTTGCATATTCGATGATCTTTTCATTTCTTCACACATTTCATTCCCAGAAATTTCCAATCAGAATTCTTCAATTATAGTTAACCACCTCATATTACATATGAGGACATATTATGTTGATTTTAGTGAATGTTTGACCCATGCATTTTTGCATTCCTTCGAAGGAGGAGATCCTTTTTTTGATTACGCTCTCAAGATAGAGAATTGATCCATGTTACCTGCAACCATATGACATGACTCTTCAATATAGACTGTAAGCATACATACCTCATTTTCCTTTTGGTCATCCAGACTTCCTACAACAACTTCCTTGATTGAAAGAGCTTCAATCCCTTGATCTACTTCTGTTTTATGTCATCAGACCATCACCCCATGAATTCCACAAGTTTGAAATTCTTGATGAAACACTTGCTTCCCTTCATGATCGGTGAACCTTTCAATGAAGATTTCATCATAGAATCTTGAGGATCTAAAGTATCCCCATCAGTAGATGTTTCCTTTTGACAAATGTATGATTAAGCTTGTACTAGATGACCTTGCCACTTATGTTTTCAATGAGATTCCCAAGAGCTATATCCTTGACTTCCATAAATTCTAACCATCTTTCATACTTCTCTATGATGTCCCGTGCTCTTGCTTTCAATGCTTCCATGATGCCTTGATGCATCCCATTATTTTGCTTAGTGAATCATGATATCTTATAACGAAAGACTTAGGAACTTGAAAATAACCTATGTGAGGAAGACTATCTCAATAGTGGAGATCTTTTACTCCCTTCTTCTTGGACTTCTTCTTTTCAGCTTCCTCCACTTCCTCGATGATGTGGGCTTTTTCTCTTCCTCTTTTGTTATTGTCCTTTTTGAGTTTAGGACAATCTCTCCTATAGTGCCCATATTCTTGACACCCATAGCATTGTATTTTAGCCATGTTCTTCTTTTTTCGAGGACCAAACTTTCCAAAATTTCCCTTTCTTTTTGTCATAGCAACATAAGCTTGATTTTGCTCCCTTGCTCCCACATCAGATTTGGCCTTTACTCTAGATTCTTCAATTTTGCATAGTGACCATTGATCCTGGAATGGAGTATCTTCTTTCTTCCCATAAATACTTGAAGTAAAGTTACCCCACTCTTCCGATAGTGCATTTAATACAACTGTAGTCATTTCTCTATCAGACATGACTTCTCCCAGATCTTGTAATTGATCCCGGATTTTAGATTCGTCATAAAGTACGAGGCTATTCCATCTTCCCTTGACATCTTCATCTTGTAGAGTTCTTGCCTTAATGAGATGACTTCTCTAGCAGTGCTTACGAAATACAACTCTACCAATTTTTCATAGATTTCTTTTGAAGTTTTGAGTTTGGATACATATGGGATGAGGGGATCCTTGATAGATTCTATGAGAATCCTTTGAGCCCTAACTTCGCCTTTCATATACTTTACAAGAGCTTGAGCATTTTCCTTTCTTTGTTTAGCGATAGATCCTTTGACATGTTCTGTAACTTTATTTTCAATGAGATCCAGATCTGTCATTTTCTTCCATGGAAGATAGTTTGAAGCCCCAACCAATTTGTTGCTTTCCTTGCAAAAAGACATTTTGACAAATTTAGATGTGGACATAAATATACTTGATAGGATGTTGCTTCTCTTTGCTGCTTCCTTGATGTTGATGATGATATAAAGAATACAAAAATTCTCCTTGATGAAGATAGTTTTCTTCAGCAATGATCTTTGATCCCACAAAGAGGAAGATCCCTTTTGATGGTGAATTCTTGTTGATGAAGATCAATGATGACTTCATAATGATGTCTTCAATGGTAGGAATCTAGGCTTTTGATGCGTTCTTTGTAGATCTTGACTTCAAGATGATCTTCGCTTTGATGCCTTCCTTGAGATTTGATCCTTGAGTGTCTCTTGATAAGATGCCTTTCCTTGACTTAGTCACCTTAGCTTTGATACCATGTTGAGAAATCTAGGGCATCAAGGTTAAGTGATTTCTCTTCTATTAGTAGCTACTTGTGAATGCTTTTTACTTCTTTAGATTAGGATCTTCTTTTGCTTATGTTAATATAATATTATTCTTCATCAAACAACTACTAATGCATGAACCATAAAGAGAAAAGAGACACAAAATATAGGCTATAAGTTAGAGCCAAGATCTCTCCTACTTGAGAGGCAAACCCAAATAAATTCTTCTTCTTATAGAGATTGCAATTGACAAATACCAAGACCAAGACCCTTGACCTATTTGTGTTAAGTTTAGGTATATTCTATGCTTAGAGCAATTTATTTCAATTTTCATAGTTAGCTCAATATCTTTTTTAGATTAGCAATCACATCAACATTAAAGTAAACTGCAGATAGAACATAAACATAAATCGCAGAAGACAAGCCAAGACAAGAGGACACAAGATGTGGCGCTAGCCAGGGACAAACCCCAATGTGGGGAAACCCTTGATCAATTCTTCTTATATGTTCTTCAATAGTTCAACAGAGAGAGAAAGATAGTACATTTACAACTGAAGTCAACACTTTGACTTATCTAGATGAGAGCCAATAAGATGATACATGAGATCAGTTGAAGACATGCTGCTTCAACTGATTCTCCAAGGTGACTCCTTCACCTATCATTGTGCTGCATCTCGTCATCATGTTGCACATCACCGTGCTGCACCCATCATCACAATGCTGTATCTCATCATGCTTCATCAATCATGACGGTAACCATCACTGTACTACATCATGTGCCATTGGTGCACCATGTTGCCATACTGACCTATGTGTTTGCTGCACCTAGCTAGCTTGCTGTCCCTTGCTTGCTTGTTGTCCCTAGCATGCTTGTTGTCCCTTGCATGCTAGCTGTACTTGTTGCACTAAGTATCATGCTGTTGTCCCAATGTGTTATACTAGCAGCACTATGAACTTGCTATATCATACTGTTGTACCTCACCATTGTGCTACCCCTCATTATGCTATGATACACTTCATCGTTGTACCCATCATGCTGCAGCATTCATCAACATGTTGCTGTAATATATTTGCTGCTTCGATGTATCATCATTGTTTTCTCCATCTAAGTGACTGTACTATTATCAACATAGTCCTAACATATGCTGCCTTGCTGGACAGACTTCAACGTATACCCTTCAACACTCTTTTCCATGTCATACAAGCCGCTTTCAGACCTTCCTTCCTCCATGGCTGTGACTGGGGCATGCTTGAATAATCTTCCTTTATATCACCTTGAGGATTGCGGTTAAGGCAACATAGAGCTTCTCCATAGGGCTGTGTATAGGGCAACGTAGGGCTCTCCATAGAGTTGTGTATAGGGCAGCGTAGGGCTCTCCATAGAGCTGTGCATAGGGCAGCGTAGGGTTCTCTAATAAAGCTGTGTATAGGGCAGCGTAGGGATTCTCTTTTAGACTAGCAATTAGATCTCTCCTTGCTGCGTTATGTAGTCCTCCTTTATTGCGTTAAAATCTCCTCCATGATAGCGTTAGGATCTAGTGCATCCTCTAGGGCAACGTATCCTCTTTATATCTCTCCTCCCACCAAAACCCAAAGACAAGTGGAGAGGAAGAGATCACCAAGAGGATGTGTGTACAAATGACTTTCAAGGCACCTCTATTTATACTAAAACGTTGAGCACATGTGCGGTTTATTTGGTTGTTGGCCGACCTTGACGAATTGTCCCATAACACAAATAAATTCATATCTCCATGAATAATCGGAATTGGATGATCTTTAGATCAATCCTACATCTCTCGATGAGAGGGATCCAAGATAAATATCAACTTCCATTAATAAGATGACCCACCTGGAATTTGGCCCTGGTTGCCAATTTTAACAATTTGCCACTCCAAGACCAAGACACAAGTTCCCTTTCCACTGCTTCTCTTTCGTGCCCAAGTCAACACTTGATCCAACTGCTTGTCTTCTTTGTACTTCGGCTATAATTCAGATTTTCGGTCCTTGGTTCAACATTGCACTCCTTGTCTCTATTTCAGAAACCCTATCACATGTGTTTGACCAACTTTGACCCTTTATCTTCCTCGCTCTAGAAGGAGACTTTCTTCCTTCAACTCGGCTACCCTTAGTCTTGACCAATGTTTTTAAAACCGGAACCGGCATAACTAGGACTGGTTTAGGTCTAAACAAACCGGTTTTAGAAAAATACATTAAATAGTTAATTTTTAATGAAACAAAACTATTTTTAAGATTTAAAACCATGATTCCAAGCCAATAGAGACAAAAATGCAAAGTTTTCTCATTTATATACCATGTAAAGGTGAATATATCGAAATGGCACCAAGTGCAATACATATTGTTGACCACTACTTGTCAACGACCCATAGTAGTACACCCCCTTTTTCGCAAAAGGGATAGTGCTTGAACGATGTGTCCCTGCCATCCAACTATCATCGTCAGGCTGAGGATCATGTTATAATGTAAACGCATTGTGCATGTGTATAATGTCAATAATCTCAGTAGATCCGTGTCGTGTATGTAATCACCTAGGTAAACCTACTTTTCTGGTGACGATCTACATTCCAGGAGGTTTTTTGTCTCATCGATCCATTCTTGGATGGTCGATAGAGTTTTCCTTCAGCGTTACCTCGAAAGCTGGGGTGGATTTTATCACTCGGATCTTAGGGGAGTCCTAGTGTTATAGATTGAGTTTCTGTAAAAGTGATTTGGGAATAATCCTAACTATTTGGTTAGGTTATTTTATTACAAATTGCTTAGTCTGCTGGATTATATTTGTGTCGCAGAAATGGGTAGCCTATGAGGGCCTCTTTCAAATGGGTTTTCCCCCTTGAGATATAAAAAATGTAAAAATCATGATGTAAAGTGTTTTGAGGGTTAGAAAAACAATTTATCCCCTCATAGGTTAATTAATTAAATTTTTTGGCCAAAATTAATTAGAATCCTAAGCTAGAAATTTAATTAATTATAGGTCCTAAGTAAATTTAAATTTTCTAAAGGCAAAATTCATGGGTCCTTTAAAAATTAAATTTTAAAGAGGCCTAAGGACTAAGGTAAATTGATTATTTTGCTAAATTTTAGGCCTTTGGTCCCTTGAGTTAAGTCAAAGTCAAAATTTTGAGGAAATTAATTCAAAATTTTAATTTTTGAATTAATTAAAATGCATTTAATTGAAAAATTCTAAATTTCCTCAGTAATTAAAATTTTGACGGATGAGATTAAAAGAAATTTTGATCCTCATCAACGATCGAGATTACTTTAACAAGGATCACTCGAACTAACTGTTGGAAGATTTATCTTTAAATAGGAGGTCAGTTGTCAATTGTGAGGATCCGATCTTTTGATTGTGTACTAAGTTCTCAAGCTCCCTTGTATACTTTTTTGAATTAATGCAAAAGTATTTGGGGTTTCAACGTGCTGGAGTGTTTTTTTTCATGAATTTATAGTAACATTGTTTTAATTTCTGCTTAATATTTTGTGAAAACTATCAATCAATAACTCTCTTAGAATAATCTGAATGCAAGTATCCTATTCAGTTTGTTGGATCTAGGGTAACAACTTTATTTTTGATTGAAGTAGCAGGTATCTCTATTTCTTCAGAATTTTATTGTTGTTCTATTTCTCTACTTGATTTGATGCTTGATCTAGTGTTTGTAAAAGATCTCTTAGGTTCTCATTGAGAGTTTGGAGATACTTCTTGGTTGGACCAGCCAACTCTCAACACATATTTTCTGAAGAGCCTACTTCATATAAGCCTCAGGATTTATCTAATGATAATCTTTTTTCTGCAGGGTGTTTTTGGGCTAGTACCTTTTTAAAATTTCAAAATCTTTTAAATATTTTGTGGAGATTTTGATAGATCTGGCTATTAAGAGCCTTAGATTATCAGATTTGGGAGCGGAGTTGGACTCATGCTCCTCAGATTTGATAGATATGTAAATTATTTGTATAGATCTGTAAATTATTTGTGTAGATTTGTTATTTACTTGTTAGATCTGAAATTTTGTAACATAATTTTGAATTTTAACAATTGGATTTTTTGGATTTTCTCTATTTTTGTACATCTTGGGTTTTGGGTTTTTTCCTTTTCACTTGTGTAGGAATAGATCTGACAAATCAGCCAAGAAAATCTTCAAATCTGACCTAGATCTAGATCCTGGAGAGCAAGATCTAGGCTCAAAGATTGTGTGTAGGAATAGATATGAGAAATCAACCAAGAAAATCTTTAGACCTGAGCTAGATCTAGACCCTGGACGGCAAGATCTGGGCTCAAAGATTGTGTGTAGGAATATATATGAGAAATCAACCAAGAAAATATTTAGACCTGAGCTAGATCTAGACCCTGGAGGGCAAGATCTGGGCTTAAAGATTGTTTGTAGGAATAGATCCGAGAAATCAGCCAATTAAATCTTCATATCTGAGATTTTTCAAGCAGATCTGGGGTTTTGAGACAAATCTAGGTCCTGGAGGGCAATATCTTATCCCAAATCTTTTTACAAGGCCAACCATTAAAGATTTTGCAATAAATCTAAAGATTTGAAGCAAAATAATTTTATTTTATTTATTTATTTATTTATTTATTTATTTTTTTTGTTTTGTTTTCAGAACAAGGGTTTCAAGTTTTGGGGTTCCTAAGCTCAAATTTGCTTTCTCCTAGCCCAACGCTAGTTCTATTGGGCCTAGTGCTAGCTCTCATTGGCCCTAAATTCCCTTGCTCCATTTCTAATTTGAATATTTGATTTTCTAAAGCTAATCATTGGTGGATTTTGCAAAAAATTTGGTAAAAAATTGTGTTTTAGATATTGAAATTTTTTTGGCAACTTGGACAAGTGTTCTTCAAGGCCTAGGGCCTAAGGGTTTGATTTCTAAACCATCTTTTTCCTCACTGTTTACTACAACAGTCATATACCTTTCTAATAGTGGTGAAAAACACATTTAAGTAGTTTGAAATTAACTAAAAAATTGCTAAATACATTAATAAGTCATTTATGTTTGATGTGTATCAAGAATTTGGCCTAGATCTACATTTTGGCTCACTGTTATCTCTGAATAATTCTGTTTTTGAAATCTGAAATATAATAGTGGAAAAATTTCATTTGGGTTAGCCTAAAATCAGTTCCTAAGTTGTCTAATACATTAAGGAATTAATTTCTTGAGTTGAGCATTCATCATTAGACTTATTTCATGTTTTAATTGCTAGCTGTAATAAGTATATCAGATTTGATATAATTCCGGAAATCACATCGCAACAGGCTGAAATTTTTTGATAATTCATGTGGGCAAGTTTTAATCAATGAATGAATTGAATTACAATGAGCAATGAAGCTCAATAAATAATACAACTGTATATATAGAAACAATAAGTTTCTACTAAGAAATTAGAAACAACAAGTTTCTACTAAGAATATAGAAATAAGAAGTTTCTAATAAGAAGCTGCTAATTACCATCACAGATGAGCATTAAACACTAAAAAAGCATTATTCTAATACCCTCTCTTAATGCTCAATCTATTTACGACAGCTATAGACCCTCTGAATTTTACAAACTTATTAGGACCAAGAGGCTTGGTGAAGATGTTTGCTGGTTGCTCCGTTGTGGGAACATACATCAACTGAATGGATCTGTCTCCAACAAGCTGTCGAATGTAGTGAAAATGAGTTTCCACATGCTTTGTTCGTTCATGGAAGACTAGATTTTTGGCGAGTTTGAGGACTCCCTGGTTATCATAGAACAAGGGAGTAGGACCTACCTGGGAAACATGCATATCTGCAAGCATGCGTCGAAGCCAAACTGCCTCACAAGATGCCTTAACTACTCCCCGATACTCTACTTCTGTCGAGGAGAGAGCCACTCCCTGTTGTTTCTTACTAGTCCATGTCACAGCGCCGGATCCCAGACTAAACACATACCCAGCTGTAGATTTATGGTCATCAACCGAACCAACCCAGTCTGAATCTGTGTAACCACTGAGTGTAGGATCTGCACTTCAAGTGTATAGAAGTTCATAATCAGGAGTGCCTCTTACATAACGCAGCACGCGCTTTGCTACTATCCAGTGATCAGCCTTAGGAGCTGACATGAAGCGTGAAATGTAGCTTACTTCCAAATTGATATCAGGTCTAGTGGCAGTAAGGTAGATGAGGCTACGCACTAATTGCTTGAATAAAGTTTCATCCACAAGTGGTGAGGATGACTGAGCTGAAAGTTTGAGCCGTGGTTCCATAGGAGTCGTGGCAGGTTTGCAATCCTGCATTCTGAATCTATCCACAAGATTTCTGGCATACTTGGATTGAGAGAGAAAGATGTTGTTCTCAATCTGCCAGACTTCAACTCTCAAACAGTAATGAAGAAGTCCCAAATCTGTCATATCAAAAGTGCTGCACAAATCCTGTTGATCCCATGGATCAAATGTGCTGAACTTCCAGTAATGATAAGATCATCCACATAGACAACCACAAACAAAATATCGTCACTAGTATGTTTGATATACAGGTTTGTATCAGATGGAATCCGCTGAAAGCCATGATCTGTTAGGTACTTGTCAATTTTCATGTACCAAGCCTGAGGGGCTTGTTTCAGACCATAGAGTGCTTTGACTAATCTACAGACTTTCTGTTCTTGACAGACAACCTTGAATCCTAGAGGCTACATCATGTAGACTTCTTCTTGTAAGTCACCATTCAAGAAAGCACTCTTTACATCCATCTGATGGACTTTCCAATTGAACTGTGCTGCTAAGGCAAGGACAAGATGTATGGTATTCATCTTGGCTGTAGTAGCAAAGATCTCCTCATAGTCTATGCCTTCCTTCTGTGAGAACCCTCGAGCAACAAGGCGAGCCTTATACTTGTCTAGGGTTCCGTCAGCTTTGTATTTCACTTTATACACCCATTTGCAGCTAATGGGCTTCTTCCCTGTAGGAAGATCAGAAAGGGTCTAAGTGTGATTCTTCTGAAGACTCTGGAATTCAGCTTCCATAACCAATTCCCACTCAGGTATACCCTTAGCCTCATAATAGGTTTGAGGCTCAAAAACACTATGTAAGTTAGCCATAAGAGCAAAATTTACGGTAGGCTGCTGTTTGCTCTTATTTATGGAAGTTCTACCTTCAAGGAGCTCATTATCCCGGAGATCACCAATAGTTTTAGCCCACCATTTAGGCCGGAGAGTAGAAGAACCAATATCAGGAGTAGATGGAGGAGGCTCAGGAACAATAGGGACAACAAGAGGAGGATTATTTTCCGGAGGAAGGTTAGGTAGTGCATCATCAAATACTGATGTTGCATTATTCCTCCCATCAGGTGGACCTAACAGAAGAACACTGTGAAGTGGGTCCTCAGAACACTGCGCAGAAGCAGGAGATTGAAAGAACCCTCTGTCTTCATCAAATACTACATCCCAACTGAAGCTAAGACGACCAATGTCTATATCTATCAGCCTATAGGCCTTGTGGTGATCATTGTACCCTGTCATCATGAGTTTCTGGCTTTTGGAATCCAACTTAGAGCGCTTAGCAACTGGAAACCAAACATATGCAACCGAGCCAAACACTTTGAGGTGACTGATCTCAGGCTTACATCTACACCAAACCTCTTCTGGGGTCTTCCCCTTAACAGCCTGAGTAGGTGATCGGTTAAGAATATAGACAACAGTAAACATTGCTTCAACCCAAAATTTGTTCGGAACACTCCTGTGTTGTAACATGGAACGAGCCATTTCAACAACTGTACGGTTGCGACGTTCGACAACACTATTCTGTTGAGGAGTGTAGGGTGTAGTTAACTGGCATTTGATGCCATGGGTATCACAAAAGTTGGAGAAAGCAGAAGAATAAAATTCCCCCTCATTATCTGTGCTAAGAGATAATATTACAGCCAGACTCTTTTTCAACAAAGGACTTAAACTTCTGAAAGATACTAAATACATCTGATTTATTTTTTAGAAAGTACACCCACATCTTTCTACTGAAATCATCTACAATAAGCAAAAAATATTTGCAACTAGTAATAAAAGATGTATTCATAGGACCACAAATATCAGCATAAATTAACTAGATTACCTTAGATGCGCGCCAAGATTCTCCATCCTTGAATGAAGACTGATGTTGCTTGGCCGCTTGACAGGCGCCACACGCTCCCAACTGCTGAGTCTGAATATCAGGTAACCCTGACACAAGTCCCTCCCGAGATAGCTGAGAGAGATACTGAATGTTTAGATGCCCGTATCTCTGATGCCACAAAGTGCTGATAGGAGAAACACGAGCTGCTAGAGCCACTTCTAGAGAATCAGCAGTGTCAAGAAAACTGTATAGGCCATGATCTTCTAGACCAATAGCAACCGTAAGACGAGTGTCCCTGTCAATAATGGAGCACTTGTGTGCACTGAACACCACATCGAGCTGAGGAGAGTTCCTCATAATTTGGTTGACAGACAACAGATTAATTTCCATATCAGGAACATAGTACACATTCAGGAAGATGAGTGTGCGCCCACCAGACTGGATCTAAACTGTACCTCTGGCAACCACTGTGTACTCCTCACCTCCACCGAATACCACAGAATCACTGAAAGATGAGAAGTCAATAAACCAGTCACGCCTGTGAGAGAAATGACGTGATGCACCAGAGTCAATGTACCAGGCAGAAGATGAGACATGATTTGAGGACCTCTTAGCCATAAAAGCGAAAAAGGCAGATTCCTTCTGCTCAGATTGTTCTACAACATTTGCTGTCTAATGAAACCCTCGCTGTTTCTTCTGTTCAGAAGCAATCCTTTGTCAACAATCTTTCTTCATGTGGCCGAACTTGTGACAATAATCACACTGCACATTTTTCTTCTTAGCAGGATCAGAATGCTGAGAAGAACCTTTCTGCTAAAAGGACTGAGAGGACTGATATTGGGCAGCAAAAGCATTTTCTGAGGAGGCTGATGAAGCACCACTACCAAATTCTTGTTTCTAACAATCTTGCTACATGAGTTTGGTGCATAACTCCGGAAACTTCAGATCAACATTAGTGGAGGTAATGTTGAGTGTTTCTATGAAGTGCTCATAAGGTTTTGGTAGACTTTTCAGAGCGATGACTACCATATCTTCTTCTTCCATGGTCCAACCAATGGCTTCGATTTGATCTCGAATGTCTTTAATCTTGTTAAGATGTCCCTGTAAAGATATATGTTCGTCCATCATGATGGAGAACAACTAATTCTTTAGAAAGAAAGCTTTGCTCTTATCGGTTGTCTCATGCAGTTCCTTCAAATGTTGCCAGATTTTAGCAGCTGTCTTGCCGGAAGGAATTTGTGGTAAGTGATGATCAGTGACAGAGAGTTTGAGAAGCATAACAACCTCTCGATTTCGATCATCAAATTTATCTTGATCAGCCTCAGTTGTACTAGGACGGAGCTCTTTGCCCAAAACAAGCTGGTCAAGACGCCTATATTAAAAAATGGTCAACATTCTCTGTTTCCAGATGTTATAATTGGTGCCATTAAAGCGTTGACTGCCTTCTAACGTAAGATTGGTTAGCGAGACCATTTGCACGTTTCCCAAGACATTAAAGGAGTCTGGCATGGATTTCAATGCAGATGCCGACTGATCCTAGACAAAATCTGATAGGTGCTAGTGCAATATAAAATAAAAATAGAAATCATTCTGCGAAGCAGGTTCAAGAAAATATATAGAGCATGATCTTTTGCCAAAGTAACTTACTCGACAAGAATCCCCACAGGCGTTCAATAGTATCCATCCATGAGAAAAAATTCTGTTTGTTTGCGACAGAGATACTTTATTCGAAGAAAAATTCTCACGAATTCTATATTTTGGAACAACAAAATCTCCGTGTAGTAACGACGACAAGCTTGAGCAACATCCACGGATAGAATTACGTTAATCCTTGAGACTAACTGTCTTGTAGAATCGAAGCTCAGACGTCTGATTTTGCAGCAGTTTTAATTGAATCCACTCGGCCAAGGAACAAGGGACTGTGGGTCCTTTTGATAATTTTTGAAATGCTGCGGAATGGCAGATATAAAAAAAATTGACCAATACGTGGACAGAATAACGTGAAACTTAGTCTTTGCCGGATCAATCGAATTTGCAGATGCACGGGAACCGCCGGTTGAATTTTCACTCATAGCAAACTCTAGACAACAAACTTCTCGACTTGTAGCTGCTAAATAAACGCATGGTGTAGAAACCCTTACTAGGCCGAATCTGAAGAACCATAACCTTCCAGTGGAAGAGAAAATACACACACAGGAAATAGCCAACTGGAAAAATATGCACATGGGAAACAACTACATAGAAAAATACGCATACGGGAAAATACACAATACAAGCTCTCGGATAGAGCCACGGTGTACGCTGCACACTAGGGCAGTATCTTTGAACGAAATATCCCGCGCTAAATAAAAAAAAAACGTCTGCATACACTCCAAAAACCCAACAGAGATTGTGACGCCTAGAAATGAAAAATAACTTGGGTTCTGATTTCCACCTGCAGATCTACCAGCAAGCAGGTTCTGTCATCAAATGGAGCCCGGTGAATGCACGTAGTAGGAAGTCCTGCAAAAAGATTTTGACGTACGGACACTGAATCATTCAATGCAAACATGATTGATCGATTGCAGGGACCAGCTTCCACGGAATGGCCACGCACGTTTAGAACCCTTCAATTTACTAACAGTGACCCTAAATGGAAACTGAAGAAAAAAATTCTCCACAGAAGAGCAATTTCGAAATGAAGCACTAAATTTTTCAAATTATGAAAAATTATTTCGAAAAAAATTCCCAAGCTCTGTTACCATAATCAATGAATGAATTGAATTACAATGAGCAATGAAGCTCAATAAATAATATAAATGTATATACATAAACAACAAGTTTCTACTAAGAATATAGAAACAACAAGCTTCTAATAAGAAACTGCTAATTACAATCACAGATGAACATTAAACACTAAAAAAGCATTATTCTAATAAGTTTGGAAAAATTTCTGTAAATTTTTGGCATAAAGATATCATTGATAGCTTACTGTTTTCATTGTCATATGGTTGTTGTCATTAAGTTTTTCTTATTTCTGTTCTAAAAATTAATTTATGAAAATTAAGTACTCTGTCATGGAATTGCGATAAAATGCATATCCGTTGTTTCATAAACTGAGTATTTTTTTGAGCATCTGTTGACATTGATATCGAATTGCAAAGTTGTTTTTGTTCTCTTTGAGCTAAATTGTATTAAGAATATTTGAAATAAGCTAGTGTTTTAACTATAGTATCTTCAAGATTTTATTTTCTAAGTCTTCATCTAAAAAAAAGGCAAGCATTTCATTTGGGTAATTGAGGGCTTTTGCAGCATAAGTGTTTTTCCATTCTCGAGTCTAACTTCATCTCATCTTCTGGTGCATTTGCATATAAGTTAACTTTGCATAGATAAAATTTACTTCCAAGCATAAGCTTGGTCGATAGACAGATAGATCTGCATCTGTCTTTTCTTGAGAACCCTGTTTTAATAGTACTTAAACAGTGACCTTGCAGTCGTCAGAGCCACAGTTCTTTGTAGCGCCGGAGGCACCGAGTATGTTAGAATTTCAGGAGAGGTATCGTTAATCACACCTTAGTGTGATTCTCCTGATCTTCTCTCTGCCAATTACTATGAAATCTAGCTCAACACAGAAAGGATTGAAGGGTTCACATTTAAACAAGCATTTAACTAAAATTAACCAAGATTCTTGCATCTCACATTAGTTTTAGGATGTTCATTTCATATAAAATAGCATTCATCTAAGTAGTAGTTGCTAATCGATTACTTGGTCTTAATTTCCCTAGTAAGATTGTTGACTCCATAAGGCATTGGTATCAATCGTTTAAAATCTAATCAAATCCTATAAGTCTTGTTGAATCTTAATCAAGTACTTGATCGCTTCACTGTGTCTCGCGGAATGGTTAGTTCCCAACTAGTTCTTCTTCATTCCACTTTTCCATAGGGTCTACCCCCCTTAGCCTGTTGTAGGGAGACAACTTAAACGGAGAGATTGGGGATCAGAGTGACAACCCCCAATCTAAGCTGTTGTCACGGTGCCTAGACATTCTGTGCGACAACACATATCATCGACAAAATAGCAAAATACATAAGCAATGAGGCTCTAAATGGCCTAAAAAGTCCAAAAAGAAGGTTGCAAGCTATGAGGCCATTGGCCTACTACAAGTCTACAATGTACACATGATCAATCATCAAATTCATCACCACTACTAGCCACAGGATCATCATGAGGAGCTACATAGACATCATTTGGTTTAGAGTCTGAGGATGCCTCAGCCTGATCTACAACCTTAGTAGCAATGCCACCAATAACAATAGAAGTGGACCTAATGGAAGCACGAGTTTGTCAACCTGCACGACTAGTGCCTTCCATTGGTTCTTTGCCTTTCCTTGATGCCACTATTGATCCTGGTTCTGATGCCGCCACAAAATCTGCTTCATCTCCCGCTAAAGCCATGTCGATATCAAAATCGGCCTCAAACACAGGATCTTCAGTGTCCTCCAGGCTCCACCCATTCTGATGTTGGATCAATATCGTCCAACACAATGGGATCTAGATCAGGGGCTTTGTTCATCATTTGGTTCCTCCTCAGTCGAAGGTTGTATTGCATGAAAACAAGATCATTTAACTGTTTTTGTTCCTTAAAGGCTTGGAGAGGGTGTTTTTGGAAGGAAAGCACTCGTAATTTCCCTCTAAAACCCCTAAACTACCTTGGAAAAGCCGCATTGTGGGTCCTCGATGGACATGGCAGGTAACCGGTTGGTTTAGGATTGGTTAGGACCAGTTAGGTCAAATTTTCTGCCACATAGCCTATTAAACTATGTTTTTTTCACCGATTCCAACCGATGGGCTTACTAACCGGTCGGTTAGACTGGTAACCAGTTAGCTAGGCCGGATTTTAAAACTATGGTCTTGACTTCTTCCTGAATTCGGTTGTCTTAGAGGTCTACAATAAATTGACTTTTTTTTGCACTGGAAACAATTTTGTTACTTTGCACGCGTGGATGTTATTTGACCCAAAAACAGTCCAAAACAAGTCTAAAAGACTTTGCTGCTCCTTTTTTTCCTTCTCGCTGGTTATAGGACTCCTTAATGATGACCTTCGCACTTCTTATCAACTTCAGACGTTGACCGAAATTTTTGCTTTGAAATGTGGACGTGCTGCCCTATTTATAGTTGTTGTAGCCTCATAATAAGCCGACTTGTCATCCAACTAGGCTGATGTGTCATTTGGAGAGAGAATATTATTCCTTTTGAAGCCAGCTTGAAGGGAGATGTTTGTGCTTGTCTTGGAGGGCTATTTATACTTATCTAGTGACTCATACAAAATGTAACATGCCCAAGAAGGGTCCTTCATACATGACATTGTGTAAATTTTGGGTATGTTCTATGCTTAGGGCAATTTATTTCAATTTTCATTGTTAGCTCAAATATCTTTTCTAGATTAGCGATCACATCAGCATTAAAGTAAACTGCATATAGAACATAAACATAAATCGCAGAAGACATGCCAAGACAAGAGGACACAAGATGTGGTGCTAGCCAGGGACAAACCCCAATGTGGGGAAACCCTTGATCAATTCCTCTTATATGTTCTTCAATAGTTTAGCACAGAGAGAGAGAGAGAGGTACATTTACAACAGAAGTCAACACTTCGACTTTCTAGATAAGAGAATCGATCATCTCTACATGAGATCAGTTGAAGACATGTTGCTTCAACTGATTCTCCAAGGTGACTCCACCTATCATTGTGCTGCATCTCATCCATATGTTGCACCTCACCGTGCTGCACCATGCTGCACTCGTCATCATAGTGCTGGACCTCGTCACGCTTCATTAATCATGACTATACCCATCACTGTATTGCATTATGTGCCATTGTTGCACCATGTTGTCATACTGACCTATGTGTTGGTTGCACCTTGCTTGCTTGTTGTTGCATGCTAGTTGTCCCTTGCATGCTAGCTATAACATTGCATGCTTGGTGTATTGCTGCTAAGTACCATACAACTGTTCTAATGTTAGTTAGTTGTCCCTTGCATGTTGCTTTCCTTTGGAGATAGATGCTCCGATAGTTCTCGACAGTTCCCGCAGTTCTGGCAGTTCCGACTGTTCTCGACAGTTCCCGACAGTTCCAGCAGTTCCGGTAGTTTCGGCAGTTTCGGGCAGTCCCCGACAGTTCTGGACAGTTCCCTGCAGTTCCTAGCAGTTCGGGCAATTCGGGCAGTTCGAGTAGTTTCCAGCAGTTCCAGCGGTTACGGCAGTTCCCGACTGTTCCCGGCGGTTCTTGGTTATGCTGGCTGTTCTGGCAGTTACCAGTAGTTCCGGCATTTCCTGGCAGTTCCGGGCAGTTCTAGCAGTTTCCGGCAATTTCGACAATTCCTAGCAGTCTTGACAGTCTGAGTAGTAGTTCCGGCAGTTCTGGTTGTTTCGGCAGTTCCGACTGTTCTGGCTATTCCTGACAGTTCCGACAGTTCCCGACAGTTCTCGACAATTTCGGCTGTTCCAATAGTTCCGATAGTTCCGCCAGTAGTTCTGACAGTAGTTCCAGTTGTCCCTGCAGTTGTCGGCAGTTTCGACAGTTCCGGCTGTTCTCGGTGGTTCTTGACAGTGCCGGTTGTTCCGACAGTTCCAGCAGTTCCCAGTAGTTCCGACTTCTGCCCTTTGGATTAGGGCAACGCTCCTACTAAAACCCAAAGACAAGTAGAGAGGAAGAGATCCCAAGTGTGTTGAAATGACTTGAAGGCCACCTCTATTTATACTAAAACGTTGAGCACAAGTGGGGTTTATTTGGTCGCTGGCCGACCTTGACTAATTGTCCCATAACACAAATAAATTCATATCTCCATGAATACTTATCGGAATCGGATGATCTTTAGATCAATCCTACACCTCTCGATGAGAGGGATCCAAGAAAAATATCGACCTCCATTAATGAGATGACCCACATGGAGTTTGGCCCTAGTTGCCAATTTTAACACTCCCTCTCAACTAGGAAGGACTCCATCTACTGATCCATATGTCCGACTGTACTATCTCTGCCATCAGTGCCTTGCAGTGCTCTGCTCTGCTTTGTTGAACCATGAAGAAGAAGAATTGATCAAGAATGTCTCATACCATTCTCTACTGACTCGAAGTCAGTTTTATCTGAAGAGAGTGTCAAATCACTCTTACTGACCCGAAGTCAGTTTTATTGATCCCAGATCAATATCACAAGAAAGTGTCTCAAACCACTCATACTGATCCCAGATCAGTTTCATTGATCCTAGATCAATGGAGGTCATCCTAGCATAGGGAGTACGGTAGATACAACGATCCGTCCATCGATAGTACTACTATGGCCCCTAACCCCATTTCCTTGCTCATTGATCAGATGAGAGGTACTTCCCATGAGTCCTAGATTGCATGGGTAGGATGCCTCGATAGGAGAACTAATCATCCTGTCCACAGGAGAACAAATCATCCTACCCCACAGTCACCACAGGAGAACTAATCATCTCGACCCAAAGAGAACTAATCATTCTGTTTCACAGTTGCCACGAGAGAACTAATTATCCCGACCCATAGGAGAACTAATCATCCTGTTCCACAGTTGCCATGGGAGAACTAATCATCTCGACCCACAGGAGAACTAATCGTCCTGTTCCACAGTCGCCATGGGGTATCACAGGGGAAGGTTGAACTTGTCATCCTGTACATAGTGCACCACCAGGGGAGCATGAGTCGCCCTATGGTTGTATGTTGCTCCAGTAAGTACCCCAAGCCCCCTAGAGCTCCCAAAGCTTAGTGCATGCAACATGTAGGACCCTTATAAGAAGGTCTCTCAACGACTCCAAGCCGTTCGAGAAAGTCACAGATTTGGCCTTTCCCTGGGGCTTTGACAAAATGTCTGCGACCTGTACATTAGTCGCAATGCAATGGAGCCTCCTCGCTCATCGACTTACCATATCCTAGATAAGGCAGTATTTGATGTCTATCTTCTTGAGCAATCATCGAATATGTGATTCCTCAATAATCGAATCCCCCCTCTGGTTGTCACAGAGAATCATAGTGGTATTCATCATTTGTACAAACAACGCACTTAAGAGCTTCTGTAACCATGCAGCTTCACACGAGATCATACTCTTAGCTATGTATTCGGTCTCGGCGGTGCTTATAGCAACCAACTTCTGCTTCTTGCTGATCTGTGATATGGAAGCAGAATCCAAAGAGAACCAGCACTGAGAAGTGCTCTAGTGATCCTCCACACTGCCTGCCTAGTCAGCATTCGAATAATCATGCAGTTTCATATTTTCGGTAGTGTATCTCAATCCATGAGAGATTGTGCCCTGAAGATATTTCAGAAGATTCTTGGCACCAATCCAGTGAGGCTCAACCAAATATGAGTTAACTATGCTAACTACAAAACATATGTCCGGATGGAAGTTCACCAAGAACATCAACGCGAATGAGTTTATGAAACTCAGAGGCATTTCCCAAATCTAGTCCGACATTACTACAATATAACTTTTGAAAGTTAAGATCCTCGAGGTAGTCATAGGCTTGCAGTTTATCATTCCACATCCGGAATCCAATTCCCTCTTACTTCTACAAATGAGAGGGTCTGCACCTGTCAGAAATAGGTCGTCCTCATAAGGTGCTGCTATGAGAGGTCTATCATCCACAACCTTCAAACAATGGTTTGGATCGGCTTCACTTTTAGTGAATCTCAGCTTCATCTGACAGCTATCAATTGTCTCATACTACGCTTGTGGAGTTTTGCTTCAAGCCATAGAGGGCTTTCTTCCACCTACATACGTGAGATTCCTGATCATGAATCTCAAACCCCTCAGGTTGTTCCAAACCTATGGACCTGCTACATGAGGGGAATGGTCCCCTTGTTAGATTTTCCTTCGGTACATCTCAGACTGTACTTTCATGCTCTTTTTGAATTCAGGCATCCTTGTCACCATCTGACTCACAAGCCTCTGGTGCTATGTGTCAATGGACATGGTCCCCGACTTCCTGCAACTTGATACAACCCTGAACTGAAATTTTTTTGAAAATTCTATTTTCAAACACGTACCTTTCCATCGATGAATGTCGCCCTGTAACATTTGACTTCCATTGCTGAAATGGACACCAGGTTTTTCTTGTGATCAGGTACATAAAAGAGATTATGTAAATGAATCGGGGTACCCTCATTCAATTGAGGGGTAACATTTCCTACACCCTTTTCGGGATAGGTGGCATCAGCTCCAAGTATAATCCCACGATTGTTTCCATCCCTACCAAATTGGTGAGAGCACCCTTCTATCTGTTGAAGTGCTTTGGGGCACCACAATTAATGAGCCACTTTCCCAAAGAATATGAAGGAGAGGGCCAATACAAGATAACGCTTATTTCTCTTATCAGAACCAACATTTGATTCTTCATACCTAGGGTTCCTTGCTTTCTTTGAAGAGTCGGCCGTTTTCTTGATGACTTGCATTCGCTGTCATTCCTCTGACTAATGAAGATGTCCCTGGAATGATTGTTATCATCATCAAGTGATGTGTCCCTACCATTCGGACACTCCTTCGCATAATGGCCGAACTAGTTATCTGCCTTTCCTTCCACCCTGAGATCCGGTCTTCTCAATGAAGTGATCTTTAGGTAGGCCATATTCCACTGCGCCATACTGATAAGATTCTCTGCTTCGATTTCACCCTCAGTGAATTTGAAGAGGGATGAGGAACCCATTGATCCTTTTGTCCTTTCCTAACTGTCTTCGGTGATTGCAGTTTCACTCTTGCTTGGGCTTTGTCTTCACCTCAACTCTGCTACCATGTAAATTTTGGGTATGTTCTATGCTTAGAGCAATTTATTTCAATTTTCATAGTTAGCTTAAATATATTTTCTAGATTAGCAATCACATCAGCATTAAAGTAAACTGCAAATAGAACATAAACGTAAATCGCATAAGACATGCCAAGACAAGAGGACACAAGATGTGGCACTAGCTAGGGACAAACCCCAATGTGGGGGAACCCTTGATCAATTCTTCTTATATGTTGTTCAATAGTTCAACAGAGAGAGAGAGAGAGAGAGAGAGAGAGAGAGAGTACATTTACAACAGAAATCAACACTTCAACTTTCTAGATAAGAGAATCCATCATCTCTACATGAGATCAGTTGAAGACATGCTGCTTCCATTGATTCTCCAAGGTGACTCCTTCACCTATCATTGTGTTGCATATCGTCCATATGTTGCACCTCACTTTGTTGCACCATGTTGCACTCATCATCATAGTGCTAGACCTCATCACACTTCATTGATCATCACTGTACCCATCACTATATTGCATTATGTGCCATTGTTGTACCATGTTGCCGTACTGACCTATATGTTGGCTGCACCTTGCTTGCTTGTTTTCCCTAGCATGCTTGTTGTCCTTAGCATGCTTGCTATTGTGTGCTAGTTGTCCCTTGCATGCTGCTCTCCTTCGGAGATAGATGCTCCGACAGTTCTTGGCAGTTCTCGTAGTTTCAACTATTCTCGACAGTTCCGGTTGTTCTGGTTGTTCTCGGCTGTTCCAACAGTTCGGGTAGTTCCCGATAGTTTCCGATAATTCCTGTCAGTTTTGGCAATTTGGGGGATTCCGGTAGTTGCGGCAGTTCCCAAAAGTTCTGGCAGTTCCCGGTTGTTCCAGCTGTCCCGACAGTTCCGACAGTTCCCGGCTGTCCCAGCTGTCCTGACAGTTCCCAACAGTTCCGATTGTCCCAGTTGTTTCGGCAGTTCCGGCTGTCCCAACTGTTCCGACAAGAGTTCCGGTTGTTCCGGCAATTCTCGACAATTCCGGTAGTTCCGGTTGTTTTGGCTATTCTAGCAGTTCTGGCTATTTTGGTAGTTCCAGCTGTTCTGGCTATTCCGGCAGTTTCGACAATTCCTGGCTTTTCCTGACAGTTCTCGGTAGTTCCGGTAGTTCGGACAGTTCGGGCAATTCCTGACAGTTTCGACAGTTCCCGGCAGTTTCGGCAGTTCTGGTAGTTCTTGGCAGTTCCGATAGTTCTGACAGTAGTTCCTGGTAGTAGTTCCCGATAGTTCTAGCAGTCCTGGTAGTCCCGACAATCCCGACAGTTCCTGGTAGTTCCCGACAGTTCTGGTAGTTCTGGCTTCTACCTTCTGGATTAGGGCAACGTTATCCCTTAGGATCTTTCCTCCTACTAAAAACCAAAGACAAGTAGAGAGGAAGAGATCCCAAGTGTGTTGAAATGACTTGAAGGCCACCTCTATTTATGCTAAAACGTTGAGCACAAATGGGGTTTATTTGGTTGCTGGCTGACCTTGACAAATTGTCCCATAACAGAAATAAATTCATATCTCCATGAATACTTATTGGAATCGGAAGATCTTTAGATCAATCCTACACCTCTCGATGAGAGGGATCAAAGAAAAATATCAGACTCCATTAATAAGATGACCCACATGGAGTTTGGCCCTAGTTGCCAATTTTAACATATTGACTCAATTTGACTTTTATGACTAGATGATAAAACCTAAAGACTCACAATAGGAGTCATTACTAAAATAAATTTCCTTGCTCATGAAACCCATGAGACAAGCATTACAATAATAATTTTACTTTTATTCTTTTCATCAATTACATAAAATCACATTTACATGTCATTATGAAGACTGAACCTAGTTTCACTTTTCTACAAGATAAAGTATAGGTTTGAATCTGCATCACTCTTTTGGAAACCCATCTGCTACAAGTAGGCATCTATCCTCTTGTACCATTCCCTCAATGCCTACTTCAATCCATAGAAGGCTTTTTTCAACTTACATAAATGAAACTCTGTCCCATGTAACTCAAAGCCCTTAGGCTGCTTAACGTACACCTCCTCCTATATAACACCATTGAGAAAGGTGGTATTCACATCCATCTGGTGAATCCTCCAACCCATCTCAGCTACTATAGATACCATTGCTCTAATGGAAGTATAGCGAGCAACTGATGCAAAGGTCTCCTCATAGTCAACTCCCTCTACTCGTGAGAACCCTTGCGCCACAAACCAAGCTTTGAACTTCTCCATGTTGCCATCTGCAGCATGTTTGATCTTGTAGAGCCACCTGGAAGTCATCACTGAATTCCCATCAAGACATGGCACTACCTCCCAGACATCATTCCTTCATGATAGAGGCATACTCCTCCACAATGGCATCCCTCCAGATCTGCTATCTAGGGACCTCCTCAAAACTAGTTGGCTCTGTCTCCACAACAACGACCTCAAAGTCACTTAACCTCTCTAGTAGTCTACTCTCCCTTGCTGACAACTTGGGCCTCCCTACTACCTCCTAAGCCTCCTTCAGGGTCCCCTGAAGCCATCTTGGCTTCCTCTTCCCTGCAGTAGTCTCCTGTGGTGGTATGGGAAAATTCTCAATTAGTGCCTCTCCTCTTGGTGAGGAAGGCTCTGAAATAACCAATGGAGATCTTGAACTTTGAGATACGGTGCCTGATGAACTTGCACCATGTGATCTTGTATTTTGTGAACTAGTCACCCCTGAAGAAGGTGAACCCCCTAATCTTGATGTACCACCTGATGCACTTGAAACTTGTAATGTGCCTCCCTGTTGAGGAGCCTGCTGCTCCACCTGATCAAACTCCCAAGGCCTCATCAAGGCCATCTCCTCCTCAAATGTCACATCCCTCCTCAAGATAATCTGCCTCTGTGTAGGAAGATATATACGGTAGGCTTTATTGGTCTCACTGTAACCCACTAGGATACCCCTCTTTGTTGTGGGTTCCAACTTCGTCTTCTTCACTTCAGGGATGTGTGAATATGTAAGACATCCAAATATCCTAATGTGCCCAACTTCCGGCTTCTTGCTGGTATACACCTCCTCAGGAGTCTTGCTCCCCAAGACTTCGTGTGGGCTCCTGTTTTGGAAATAAACAACAGTGTTACACGCCTCGACCCACAAGAAGAAAGGTAAACTTTAATCATTCAACATCGCTCTAGTTGCACACTCAATGGTCTTGTTCTTCCTCTCTTCCACCCTGTTTTGTTGAGGGTTGTAAGGCAGAATGAGCTCCCTCTTGATGCCAACACTCCCACAAAAATCCCTCATCTCCGCAAAAGTGTACTCATCCCCATCGTCTGATCTCAACACACTAATTTGCCTCCCTGTCTGGTTCTCCACAAGAGCCTTAAACTCTTGGAATCTCTAGAAGATCTCATCCTTGGTCTTCAAGAAGTAAATCTAGGTCCTCCTGGAGTGGTCATCAATGAATGTCACATAGTACTCATATCCACTCAATGAAACATGAGACATAGGACCGCATACGTCAGATGAATCAAATCAAGGATACTTGCATCTCTGCAGTCATTGCTCTAAAAAGGTGTTTTGGTGTACATTCCCTAAGCACACCCCCTACACACATCATGATGCTCTGTGTTGAAGTCAAGCAACCCTGTAACCATCTCCCTCAACATCTTGAAAGCTCCATGGTGCAAGTGGTCCATCTTCCTGTGCCACAACTCACATAACTCATTGCTACTGTTCTGCGCTACCATAGCTCGAAGATGCTGAAACATAAGTTTGTATCTACCAACTGAGCTGGATCAGTGGGTGCTTGCACAATGGCTTCAACAACATCCCATACTTCCACCTCCTCTAGTAAAAGCATAATCCTCTCCTTCCATGGGCCAAAGTTTTAAGCCCTTGCCAATCTGTCCTCTACTCTCAACCCAGTGGCCATGATTCCACAACCAAAAAAATGGAGAAAATCTGGAAGCTAGAACCTTAATTGCTTCAAAGGTATTGGTTCATTGTTTGAAGACTTTAACTGCTTGCTGCCCTCTTTATCAACTGACTGAAATTGAAGATTTGATCCTTAACTTGGCTCAACTCAGCTCTGATACCATGTACAAAACTTATGATTTGCACCCTCAACCCAATTTACAAGTTTGCATGTGTTTGTTTAGGCCCAACCCACATGTTTTGTCACGCTGATATAAATTTTGGTATGCATTCATTGCAAACATTAAAGAGTACTTCTACTATTTTTCACTTTCCTATCAGCTGAAAATTAACACATAATTTTGGCAAGCATTCACACATATGAGACACTTATTTTTGGTCAAGTTGACCTCGGAGAAACCCTACAGCCTCTTGGGGAAATCCAGTGTTCATAGGAGGGTTTTATTGCTTAAGAAGTTATAAAGTAAGTACAAAAATTCACTGTACTTATCTCCCTTTTTCTGCTGTAGCCTTAAATGCAAATTCTAGAAATTTGTGTCCACTATAATTTTCAGATTTTCTCAAAATCTCATGCCCAAAATTTTTGCATTTTCTCAGACTAGCTCCTCGAAAGTTGTGCCCAAAATCTTCCTCGGAAATAGTACTGAAGTTTACCTTGCTTTCTATGCAAAACGTTGACTAGATCTCCTCGAAGTTTGTGCCAAACAATCATTGGAAATTGCCTCAAAAATCATGTTGCTTGTAGGTAAGTCTCGAAATTCGTGCCTCGAATTTTGCGCCAGACCAACACTGCTCAAAATTCGTGTTGGTATACTCCTTGATTTTCATGCCTTGATTTATACATTGTTATTCTCCTCGAAATTCATCCAACCTTTCTCCTCGATTTTTGTGCCTCCTTGAAAATCATGCTGTATATACAATTCCCTCCTAGAAATTCGAGCCCTCCTTTCTTTGCTACAATTTCTCCTCCTCCATGAAGTTTCTCCTCTCATGTCTTCTCCTCATGCTCACTCTCAAGTGTGAAGTAAAGAATGAACCTCCATTTTCCTCTTTTGTCTCCTTGGAAAAGATTGAATCCCTAAACCTATGATCCAATGGCTGAAATTTGATCTCCAAATTTCAAGATGTATGGTTGAGATCATTTCTCCCAAATGACCCCATCATACATTGGCCCCATCACATAAAAGTCTCCTAGTACATTTTTCAAGTTGTGCACATTTTTCTATTTTTCTCATAAAGTGATTTTTCAACTCACTTTAATATTAGAAAAAATAAACTATGTACTTTACACATAAAGTCACTTTATAACGTACAAGTGACTTTAATATTAGAAAAAGTACATGGTTCAATAATTCTAAGTACCTTTTCCACTCTTGACATTAATTTAACTCATTAATGTCATTGAGACAAAAGTCCATTAATGTGCTTACTAGGCTAAAAGGGATAAAAGCTTAGTAACACCTCTACTTGGTAATATTTTCAACACTAACTCCTTCTTACATTGGAGGATAAGAGGTTCTCCACCTGTCAAGAATAAGTCTTCAACATATAATACCAAAATCAAAGGCATACCTTGAACTGTTTTGAATTAGAGATTTGGATCAACATTGCTTCTGGTAAAACCATGCTTCATCAAGAAGCTATCAATGCGAGCATGCCAGGCTATTGGGGCTTGCTTTAATCCACAAAGCGCTTTCTTCAGTCTACACGAGTTTTCCTGTCATGTACTTCAAAGCCTTGTGGTTACTCCACAAATACTTCTTCCTTGAGGAAGCCATGCATAAAAACAAATTTCGCATCCATTTGGTGAAAAGTCCATCGCTGGCTAGCAGTGAGAGCCACAATAGATTGGATTGTAGTATATCGGGCAACAGGGGGCAAAAATATCATTATGATCTATTGCCTCTTTCTGAGAGAAACCTCTAGCCACAAATCTAGGTTTATATTTTTCAATACTTTCATTCACACCGCGTTTAATTTTGAAAAGCCATTTAGAAGTCACAACAGAGTTACCTTGGGGTCTTGGAACTACTTCCCATACATCATTATGTATGATGGACTCATATTCTTTGACCATTGCATCTTTCCATACTTGATTTTGCGCTGCTTCTTCAAAAGTGCTCGGTTCAACCTGAATAATGTTGCTCATGGCTACAACATATCTCTGGAACCAGCATGGGCTTTTTGCTTTCTCTTAAGGTTTCTCTGTGGGCAACATGTCTATCAACATCTTGTAGAGTGTCACAATGCCATAATGGTCTCTTTCTAGCAGGAGGATCACATGGAGGAGGATCCAAGGGATCCATGGGCTCCATGGGTTCATCAATAAGATTAGGCTTAGGCTCAGGATCGTTTTGAGCATCCAAGGCATCATCTTGACTTTCAACATTAGTAGGAGGAGAAGTGTCCCTTGCCTTTCCAAGAGATGCATCTTGATCAAATGTTACATCCCTACTAAACTCTATAGTTCTTTGACTAGGCATGTATATATTCTGTAAGTTTTAGAATATTCACAATAATCGACAGACATACCTTTCTTACCTGAAGCTTCCAACTTGTTCCTCTTTTCCTTTGGCACATGAAAGTAGACAAGGCAACCAAAGATCCTCAAGTGCTCAACCTCGGGCTTTTCACTAGTGAAGACTTCTTCAAAAATCTTGTTGTTTAAGGCTCATTGTGGAGATCTATTTTTGGACATAGACAATAGTGTTAGCAGCTTCTCCCCATAGAAACTTTGGTAGTTTTTGATCATCCAACATAGCTTTCACTGCTTCCATGATAGTTCTGTTCTTTCTTTCGACCACACCATTTTGTTCTGGGTTATATGTTACTGTGGTCTCTTTCTTGATTCCAACTACTTCGCAGAAGTCAATGAAATCATTTGACGTGAACTCTCTTCCATTGTCAGATCTGAAGATTTTGATCTGCTTTCCAGTTTGTCTTTTCTACCAAAGCTTTGAAGTCTTTGAACATGTTAAATGCTTGAATTTTGTTTTTCAAAAGGAAAATCAATGTTTTGCGAGGAAAATAATCCACAAAGGTTATATAATACAAGTAGCCACCAAGAGAAGTTATAGGCATAGGTCCACATAAATCAGAAAATATAAGATGAAGTCCCTGACTGATTTTTCTTTTGCTTGAAGGGAATGGTCCCTTTACATGCTTTCCACTTGTGCACCCTTGGCAGACTCCATCATGATCCACTCTAATCTATGACATTCCAAAAACCATCTTTCTCACATGAGACAATGCTTTATAGTGCAGATGAGCGAATCTTCGGTGCCAAAGTTCTCATTGATGATTGTTGCCATGAATCAACACATGGATTGGTCTTCCATTGAATTTATGAAGACCTTCAAATCTCGATCCCCGAGTGAAGGCATCTCTCATGCTAGATCTTATCGGCTAGGTGAGAACTTTTCCATTTATGAAAGCAACTTTCATTCCTTTATCTTCTAAGGAAAATATAGATACAAGATTCTTTTTCAAACTAGGTACATACAAAACTTATTGAATAGATATAGTTTTACCTTGATCCAGATGAAAAGAAACATAACCAAATACCTTTATAGTATATGTAGAGTTATCTCCAAGCATAATTTTCTGATCTGTCTTCCTCTCAACTAGATTTGAGAGAACTTTTTTATAACCAGTAAAGTGTCTTGAAGCATCACTATCAACCAACTAGCTATCACAAGAATTGGCAGGAGAGGAACTAGAAAGAGAAGAAATGAGAAAATACTCTGGTTGTGTCTTAGCTGCATTATTATCATACTTTGGGTTCCTTGAATTCTTGGAAGAAAGGTAGTTTTCTTTACGAGCAGCAGGTGCTCTTCTTCTTCTATAATCAGATTTGAAGTTGTTGCTACGATTGTTTTAGTTGGATCTTGGTGCTCCTATTTTTTCTGTACAGTGACGAGCATAATGGCCATGCTTATGGAAGTTGTAGCAATTGAACTTTTGATAAGTCGCTGGTCCATTTATAGGAGTTGAAATAAGGAGATTGGAATGTATCAATGGACCTGTTGTTTACTTGATACATTCCAATCAACTCATGCCATTAAAAGGAGAGAGGGTAATAAATGCCATTTAAGGAGAGGTACACATGCCTTTGTAAATTATGTATTTAAGAGTGAGTGTACCATATGATTTAAAAGGTTGCATAAGAGGAATCTTTTATGACATGCCTTCAATGAGTTTGTAAGAGGAATATGCCAAGTCTTTAATGAAGAGTAAGAGAGAGTGTGACACAGAGTCATGTGAGACGTTAAGGAGAGGGGTGCGAAGTATGAAGGTAAGGTGACTTGAATTTCTTTTTGATAATAATATCATAGCATCATGAGGATAATGATAATATTGATAATTAAGTCAAAATTGAACTATTAAGAATGATTAATGATAAGTTGAGTGATTTTCCATCAACTATACTTGATTACCAATTGATACAAGGTGATTAACTATTTCTAGAAAGTCATACTTGAGATGCTAAACATGACTTTCTATTTTTAGAAAGTCATTCCAGAATTGTTAGAAATGAAATTTTATTTAAGGAAATTCATCCCTGGGCTGCCAATTTTCAACATGTATTGCAGGTTTGGATTGTCAAAGTTGATTTGGGAGCCATAGAGGAGTAGTCCTGCTACAGTGGAAGAGGTTTTCATAGACCCTCTTTGCTAATTTGTCTTAAGAAGATGAAACACATACTCTAGATGTCATTTTGTGAGTGAGTGGATGGTTTGTATCTTTTGATAAGGCCCATCATAGATTTATTTGAATGTGAAGTTTGCCATCAACTTGTGATTTTTTGTTTTCCAAATCTAGGTCTGCCAAAGGCTTGTATTTTACAGCCAAAACCAGCCCCTATATCTCTTAAATAATTTTCCTATGAAGTTGAATGCACAACTTCATAGGCCAAACAAAATAAGGCACTGGTCTGCCCTTTCATCCACAATCAAAAAGTTACGAAAATCTCAAAAATAATTTTGTTTCCTTAGCTCCTTTGCTGCCACTTTATCTACAATATATTGAGTTTAGTTAAACATAGGATTCCCCTCTAGGCTAGAGTTGATTTAGTATAACGAGAGAAACGCAGGGCTCTTCGGTGATAATGGGTATTTTGTCTAAGTTTCCCTTGGGGTCAACTGTTGGGTCTCTATAATACTAGTGATTACCCCATTACTATTGTAGTTATACCCCTTATTAATATTGTTGTGCCCCTATTGTCCTCATATTGTTATAACTGTGCCCCATAGGATCCCTCTATTATTATTTTTGTGGCTTTATATTATTATTGTTAGGTCGGCTGGGTTATATTGTGACTCCTTAGACTCCTATATATAGAAAGGAGCTTTTGTCATTTGAATCATCCAAGAATTGTTCATTTATGTAATGTAAAGGAGGTTGCCCTCTCGAAGAGAATTAATTCTAAGGCGTTGATCTATCTTTTCTATCTTTTCTTGAGCTGGTTTCATAACAAGAGCAGAAATCCTTAAGAAGCCTGAGTTGATTATCAAGATCAAACAGGAACCTTGCCAAAAGAACAATATCATCATCATAGAGAAGAAGGATGACGACTATCCCAGCTAAGATCGTGCCATCACATCCTGCTTCCTCTAAATAGCCTTCGAGCTTATCGATGTAAATGCCAAATAGTGTAGGGGAGAGGGGGCAAC
>APFE031698890.1:23265-38657 GCA_000404065.3 Pinus taeda | reverse complement strand
TAGGAAGAGTTGAACATTATAACTTTATAAAACAACGAAGTAAGAAAGAGGTTAACTAAGCACATATAGTGCACCACATTTCATCAGTTTACGAGCCCCGGGTTGACAATTAATACTAGCAATTTAGATAACACTAAATTGACTAAACAAGCATTTACATATTCTCCCATTATCTAATTAAATCACACTTAAAGGCCTAAATATTGCCTTAACGTGATACTTAGGAAAACTATTTCTTAAAATGCATGACCCTCTATGTCTACTATTTACAATGATTTTCCTTAGGTTGAATGCTCCTACATCAACAGAGCACTAAGCACCGAGAACTCTTGCCACCTTTGAGTACACGACTGAATGTATCCCATGTAAACATGATGTCTGCTAGAACGATAGTCCGATTCGTCGAAGATAACGCGGAGCCCCAGATGACCCATGAAGAGCCTGGGTAGGCAACAGTTGCACCGGAAGTCCCGAAATCACCATGAATGCCACGACTGCCAAAAGATAAGTAGACCATAGGGCCAGTCCGTGTATCCCCAAGAAACCCATGATTTGGAAAATTGTCGATGGCAGAGAAGGGAAAAGTCATCACCATTGAACCAGACAAGGAGGAGGAAGACTTGCAAGCTCTAATCACTCAAATTAAGGTGCAAGACGATGAAGTGGAGAATGTCTCACCAATGCCTTCCATGACAAAGTTACCTCCATACATTCCCTCGTGGAAAGGTGAAGCCAAGATACCGAAAGACCTGGAGGCCACAAAGAGTGCGCTCCAGACCCCGCTCCTCCTTAATGGTATAACGTTTGAAGGTCTGCCTTTGGGATGAATATCGACCATGAAGTTCGAGGATTAGGACCTCGTGGATAGCGAGAAGTTCCCACACCTAGCCACAAAAAGGTTGGTGAAGCAGAAATGGTTACGTGGTGTGGAGAAGGTTGGGTTACTCCATCTGTGACGGATACCCCACTACCACACACGCCCATCACCATTTTAATCATCACGCAGTTGTTGTGCCTAGTGAATGATGGGTATCTCTAGCTAGAGGAGCCTATTCCCATCACGACCAACCTAATTCACCAAATTTCTCGACTGCCATTTAAAGGACACAACCGCGCAGCGATAGCAAGAAAAGGCAGTGACTTGGCCCTCGCAGAAGCCATGAAGGCCAAGTATAAACTAGAGAAGAAAAAGTGGGGGTACGCAATAGCAAGCATTAAGGACAAAGGGGTGCACATCGCCACCCAACTACTAGCCAGCAAGCTGATGAGGAAATGCCACGTCGATGAAGTACCAGCATCAGTGATTGCACTGGCAGAGCAATGCCCAGAGGGTGTCCAGTTCAACTAGGCACAATTCCTCTGCGATGAGTTTTTGAAGAACTACAAGGGAGGCTCAGGAGCAGGGTAAGACCTTCCACTATGCATGGTTGCTCTTATCCATTTTGTTGGTCGCAGGGGAGCTACTGGAGGACAACCAGTTTCCCACTATTAAGGGTGATCTACTCAAAGCTGCGAGGTACACCTCACTCTGGGCTACAAAAGACATGAAGAGGATTCGCGAGATGAAGGTGTTCTGGGTGTTTGTGGAGGAGAGCATCCGAATATGGATCAATTGAGAACCGTGCCTATCTCCTACAGTTCATAATAGCTTGCAAAGCGTAGCATAATTCAAGGCAAATATGCATAACCTGTATATTCGGGTGCGCAAGGATCCAACACATAAATGGGTGAAGCTTCCATTCATCTCAACGGATGATGCAATCTTCACAGTAATGGATTCATGGCCTCTGGAGTAGCACGCCCCGGACTTGGCAGAAATGGAGAAGGCCACAACTCAGCTAAGAAAGAAAGACACTAAGTTGTCCATTGCACAGCTGGCTGAAAAGAGGTGCCAGGAACAAGAAGTAGCCACCCAACAGAAGGCGTTTGATACAGTAGTAGTGGCACAGATGGCAAAAACCATAATAGCACCAAGCAGAGAGCCCGACGAGGGCCAGGAGATGTCCACGCGGTAGCAGACCGAGGAAGAGAACAGGGTAGAAGAATCTGTGGACCCCGGTTCCACATCGACCCAACTCAAGCAGCCGCACGGCCCTAAGAAAAAAACTTCTAGGAAGAAGGTAAAATCCACAAAGACGTCCGTCGACCGCATCACACTCAGAGAAGGTGACCTATTTGACATCAGCGAAAAGATTCATGAGGTCGCAAAGGATGCGCTCTAGGAACTGAGGATGGAGCAAAGCACTGTGTTGGGGGCACTCAACACTTAGCTAGAAGGCTTACTGGTACAACCCCCCCTAATAGGTACAATGGCCCAGTACATCCCAGCAGGAACCGTCGAGGTTGAACAGATGCTGCACGCCTGTATGGCCAACACCTTCATGTTGCTCGAAGGCATGCTAGCAGTATCAAGCAAGGGTGACTGGGCTGCAATGAGTAGCATGAAAGGCATCAGCTTGAACTTGGCCTCCCTACTGCATGAAATTCTGTACCAGTTGCAAGTTGGGGTCATCGCAGAGCTCCGCGCCCAGGAAGGCTAAGTGATCCAGATCCTGCATTAGAAGAAAATCAACATGGACCAGCTCAACATCCAGCAGGATGAGTTGGTTGCGCAGGCTCATGGACTAGAGCAAGCCATAGATGATGCATGAAGGAGCATTCCAGAGTTGGTTGTGCTGGCAGAGCTACTAGTAGCAGAGAGGGTCCATAGATTGGAGGCTAGAGTCCGTGAGGCCCGTGAAGAAACGGAAAAGGTTTAGTTGGAGATGAACCTTTAGATCGTCGGGCCTCGATTGAAGGCATAGCCCTCCATGCCTCCAGAAGTCAGAGAGTAGCACACTTGCGCTATCCAAATGGGGTTGGAATAAATCTGTCAGGTAACACAAGATTGCACCAAGATGTTGGAGCAAGCATTCACCATGCATATGCACCTGTAGGAAGACCCAAATCTATAGCGCCTAGAGACCAAGGCACGCGAGTTGCAGTAGGAGTACGAAAGTGTCTAGGGCACCATGTAGATGGTTGTCCTTACTCAACAACTCACCAGGCTATAGCAGGCAAGGGCAATAAAGGACCAACTAGACGTCGTGTGCCAAAAAGAAGCCCTGCTTAAAGGACCAACCATGGATCGATGAAGCTTTCACAACTACAACTACCATTGAAGGGAAGTTGGCATAGATGCAAGAACTTTATGCAGTTGGACAGGAATGTGACCCTACTCATGAAGGTTCAAAGATACATGTGCAACAAGTAAAGCAGACCACCGAACAGTGTGTTGCGGACACCCAAGTTGTGTGAGACCTGCTGGATGGACTTCGGGCAAAAATCGCCGCACCAGCAGAGTAATTCGGGATGAGTCATGATGATTGTGTTCGGGGCCTGTTGGGTAGTAGATCCCTCCACAACATGTTTTTTGGGCTTAAAGCTTGAGTTTTGGTCCATGTAATGTAAAGACTCCGCAGAATGCGGGCGCGGACCACGAAGGTTTAGGATGAGTCATAACGTTCTCCGCCCTAAAATAACGTAATTTAATGTAAAGTTGTGTCAACCTACTCATGGCCCATGGACCATGGGATTGAATAAATAGAGCGAGGCTCTAAGTGTAAAGATAGTTCTTAGTTTTTGACAAGAAAGTAATAGATAGATGCAAAGGCATGGTTAGAGGATAGAAGTGGATCTGAAGTTTATTGGATCATAGTAGTAGGAAGAGGCTCTACAGCTATGTGTGTAGAGGCCTAGTAGAGTCTACAGCTGAGTGCACGGACCCCTGTAGCTGAGTGCGCAGGGTGGAGTCGAGTCTGTATTGAACTAAACTTGAAGAGAATTATTAATAAAGATAAGTTTGATTCAACGTATTTTGCATCTATTTCGTGGATCTATATTTTGATGTTATGTGTTAATTGTATCTGTTTATTTATATGCGTGCACTCGATAAACATTGGTATGAAAGCCTATGTATGAAAACCTTATAAGTTATTAGCGAATAGAACCTAATTAAGGAAGACTTTGGTAATTAACACAGGTCGCACAACGGTTAGAGTTACGTGACGGCAGTAACATAGGACATAAGGGGCTTGCTGGTGCACATGGCCCAGTAAGTGCGAAGGTCAGATTGCGTCCCTAGCACCCCCTATCAGACATCCCCAGGGTGTGGAAACCTAGTTCCAACACCCTCCCATACTACTTCAACTGAGACCTTAGTCCACACTCCATGGACTGTTTCCGAAAGGGCTAGTAGTACCGAGATTTTCTTGGCTAAATCGCTTCTAAACCTGGGTCAGGGCCCACGTAGCCAACACCTATAATACTTTACAAGGTTGAGATGGGTCTTCAAAACAACATTTTTGTTTGGTGATCCTTCAATCACAAATTAGTTCTCATGTGTAAGTTAACTATATAGAACATAAAACATATAATTCATGCAAACATCAATAAGAACAACGAAAAGTTTGATGATGGTGTTCACCCCTCCTAGGCTACATCTCTGGGACCTGCTCAAAAGGCTAGGCCACTCATATTTCAGTGTTAAAAATGAGGTACATCAATATCTTGATTAGAATGTGGTTATTTCCCCTTCAAGGAAATGTTCTCCCACAAAGAACTCTCACAAAATAACATGGAAACCTGCAATCACCATGTCAACTAAAACAATATAAAGAGTCTCCTGCAACGACTCTAGACCTCAACTGAAGATGAGCAATCATGCATCAACAAGTACATAATTAAACTACTTGCCTCCACTTGACTTCAAGAGATAATTGTCCATGTACTGAATTATGAAGTATCGGTTGATGCAACTGTTGAACGAACTCTTCCAGTGTGTCCGTAGCACAAAAACATCCCTGTGTCAGTTCTTCAAATTCTCAATTTGGCTTCCATGTGACCTTGGAACTTTGGTGCATTGGAAATCTTTTATAATGTTTCAAAACTCTAATTTTATATTTCGGGTGCAATAATATTGCAATTCAAATTATAACTCTAACTTTAGAGTTTTCGGTGCAACGATAATTTTATATTTGGCATACCATATATATATTATATGGTTTTTCATTAACATGCTTTATATCCGAAGTGTAATTCAACTTTGGAATGTAGTTTCAAACAAAGTATTAACATAGACTTACTCCCTGTGCAGTGGTATGATATTTTTATCATGTGGTTTGAAACTTCACATCAATGGATAATTGCAGTACTTGAACTGTGGCATCATAAACCTTGTGGCGTATCACCATTGACATTGTATTATGAAATCCACCGCCATATGTGGCACTTTTGGTTATATACTATATCTTATGGTTGTTTCATATAAACCTTTGCACCGACAGTGGACTATACATACCATAACCAAAGCTTTGACATAGAACTTCAACGGTGAAATAACATTGCTACCCATGGCAACAATTGTAACAAAGGTTTGTTGGCGGTGATATATTTGTCACATTTTTTATAACCTCGCGTTAAAATACCTGTGGCATTCAGACTTTGGATATTGGCCATATAACACTCTGCACTGAGTTTGCACAACCCAGTGGCATATGACATGGCTCTGTGGTGTGTTTATATTAGATCTGGCATAACAAATATAACGTTAGACCCAAACCTCTACACATCATTTCCTGCCAAGCTATAGCATTAAACCAACATTCTAACATAGTAAACAGTTGAAAAATATTAAACCAACCTTCCCCCCATGCACCATATGGTCTTCAACTATTACACTAGCGGCTTTAACTGTCATGGCAGATATCTATTCGATGGTCTATAACTAGACTTTGTTAACCACGCCATTTTGTAGAGGTCCACCACATATATATTTGTTAACTTTGGTATATGTGCCAACTCTGTGCCGATTTTGAGAATGGTGTTAACTCCTTGATAAATAGTTTTAGGGCTTGGCAGGGCCGCCAGATATGGCAGACTCCACCAACCCTCCCCCCACTTGCCATTATAGTAAACCATTTATATAATAATGTGCCCAATGTTTACCAAGTAATATGGTTGGTGCGGTGGTGGAGTGCTTTGGTGTTGATAGATAGGTCCATGGTTCGAATCTCTTGGAGGCCTTGTAGAATCATAAACAAATTTTAATAAGCTATGGGGAGGCCATGTGGTAGTCATCCATTGGCCCATGTGGTGCTCCATTGTTTTCCAAATTTAAAAATCAACCAAATAATAACAAATTTGAAATTTCAACAAACCAGATGGAGACACTTGTCAACCTACGATTGGTTCTGGAACCTTGACTACTGTAACAGCGCTGGTGAAAATTCCATGTAAAAATATATAAATACCATGGATGATGGGACACATATTCCAAGCTGAATGGTGGGCAGGACATCCTAGTGGGTGTTCATTTGGTTTTTTATGGTTAAGGAGATTGGAAAAGGCTATGGCTAAGGCATTAAAGAGGGAAAAATGTATTTTGGCACATTTATTTATGAAAATAATGGAAATTAGGAGATAAGAAAGGTAAAAGGTCACATGTTGCATGAGAGGAGGAAATTGAAGGAAAATAATGGAAAATGAAGAAAATAAAGGCCTCATTAATAAAAAGGCTTCTAAGGATCAGTGGGCAAGGCTTGGTCAATTCAGTTTTGGAGCTCTCTCTTTATTCTCCCTCCCTCTCATACTCTTGGTTACTTAGAGTTTTCTTGGAGCACTCTTGGAGGGTGTGGTATACTTTTATTCTTGGAGCAAGAAGGCAAAGAAAGAGTAGGAAAGTGCAAGAAGGCATCGGCATCAATAGTTACATTAGATTAGCTTGTAGGTACCAAGTTGCATGTATGATTTATTCACTAGTTTTATCATGCATGACACATGCACGTGGTTTCTTGGTTGTGATATATCATTGGCATGGAGGATGGTTGGGATTGACAGTGGATTGCCTAGCCTTGCCATTTCCTAGATAGCCATGGTGATTATGGGTTTACTTTCATTTTATTTTTTTTGGTTGGTTCTCATGTTTCCATAGCTTGGTTTGAGTTACTAGTCCCAGAAGCCATGGTTAAACAAACGCTTTGGAAGACTTGTAACAACTTGGTTTGATTTACTAGTCCTAGAAGCCCTAGTTGGACAAACGCTCTGGAAGCCCTTGGTGGGTTGAGCTACTAGTCTTGGAAGCCTTGGTTGGACAAATGCTCTAGAAGCTCTATATAAGTTGTGGGTTGAGTTACTAGTTCTAGAAGCCTTGGTTGGACAAACACTTTAGAAGCCCTGGAAGGCTTGGATGGAGACCAATCTGATGATGGTTTTGGTGATTTCTGACCGTGAGGTGGAATCACTATTTGATGGGTTGAGGTGGATGGCATCTGGAAGCCCTGGATGATTTTTTATTGATGTGTTCTATGAGATCCCACATTCATGCTTGGAATATGACACAAGGGTGAATGGCTGAAGAGATATTCAGCTCAGCCATTCTACAGTTAGGTGGAAATAGTAGTCCCATATCCGGTTGATTCATTGCATTCATTAATGAGAAATCCATTCCCTTGATTTTCATGTGTAAAGGTACTTATGGTTTTGATGGCTAATATGTTTATTATATTTATGTTCCTATTATGATGGTTATATGCACATTTCATGACAGCATCTATGTATGGCTCTCAGCATGTTTTTACTTTTATATGAATGGAGAATGTGTTTATGAGTTAATGGAGCATAATGCATCAAATGGAATGAGGTAATGATGGTTCATAGTGATTCTCAGATAAGTATGAGATACCTACACTTAATTCTGTTATTTACACCTATAGGTTACATGTTGATAACATGTTTGACGAAATGTCTCTCATGGCTAGTAGGGGTCTAGTGATGATCTTGTTCATATTATTGCTTTTGCATCACTGTTTCCTTGCATCCTTACTAATTCTAAGTGATCATTCCATTCTTGGCAGTGTCCCAGGCTCTGGGCCGAAAAAGGTGGCTCAAATCCTGGAATTCTAGCATTAGTGTTGAGACTAACTTGCCTGGGTAGTGTCTGGGAAGCGTTATAAATCACCTGTGCAGTGTATAGGGAGCATTACCCTACCCTTAAGTCTCTCAAATAGCAGTGGAACCCAGGGATAGGCAGTTTGAGTGGTTGACTTGTCTCCTGAAGTTTATTTGGATGAAGTTGGATGACTGTATGTGATGTTCTATTAATTTAATTTCCTTAAACTCACTAAGGAGGTTGAATCTTATCATAGTGGCCTCCCATCACATGTTTACCCCAGTTGGCCGGTTGCTTAGGTAGATGTGGGAGGAGGGTGTTATAGAGTGGTATCAGAGTGTGGTTGCACTCTTCTTGGGTTGTGTGTTGGTCATGCATTCATGTCGGTTTCATGTGTGTCTCTTATGTTGTAGCCCATATGCTTGTTTCTCTTGCATGGTTTTGATCATGGTTGTAGTGATGTAGCCATGTGAATGTTGAAGGTGTTGTTGTGGAGTATTTTTTCATGTGTGTACGATTGATTACGCATTGTTATTCACATTAGTGTTCACATGTTATCAAGTGCACGTGATGTGGTTGTTGTTGTCATGCATGAAGTGATGGCTTGTGTGGTTGATATTGTCATGCATTGATGACTATACTCTAGCTATAATGATGTTTATATGGTTTGGTACTCATTTGTTCTTTATGTATATGTAGTTGTTATGCATGTATGGCCTTGGTTATGATTATGCATGTATAGTAGGTCAAACATGCCTTGTTAAGTCATTTTATGCAATTTAGGTCATCATGATGCTATTGGTTGTTATGATGCTAATGTTTTGGCTGAGATAGAGCAGGAGATGGAGATCATCATAATGAGGTTGCAACACTGGACTTTTGGGTAAGGTCAGATCGTCATACAGGTATTGTATGTTTGACATCCAGGGATATTAGTTAATGGATTGTTATATGCATTAGGGTTATATACATTAGGTTTATGTACATTCCCTTTGATGTTATGGTTGCCTATATGATAGATGATAGCTGATTAGTATAGTTATATGCACATGTGTCGGATAATCATGAATGATAGTAACACGTGACCATATGCATTACTTATTGTTGTTATATGCTATTAAATTGACGATTAGTGTTATTTCGTTGAGATCTAAATGTTTTAATTTGGATTGGTCATATGCATTATGGTTATGCTCATTGCATTGAAGATATTGATGTTACATCTATTATGTTAACCTGGTTTGATCTATTCAAATGGTTATGGTTGTGATATTCAGGTATGGGTCAACATATTTTTTATATGGTGTTGTACTAATATAGATTTATTGTACATATGTGATTGTTATGCATGAACGACAAATGCTTCTGAACTTATGATGTGAACATGTTAGTTAGTTATTGCTATGGATATCATGATTTATGTTTAAATTGATATGTTATGAAGTTGTATCTTGCTAACCTAGATTAATTATGCAGACAAGATAGCCTCCCCTAAGGTACACTAAGGTATGAGGTTTCTTATGTAGTATACTTGGTGCTTCATTCTTGATTATGACGTCTATTTGGTGTTTGAGTCTCTGGTGCCTAGTTGATTTATATAACATGGTATGTTTGCAATGGTTGAATGATTGATGAATTGCTTAATATGAATATGTGTTCAAATGATTTTGTTTTAATATGATTATACTAACATGTATGTGTTGAGATAGTTGATATGTACTTGAATGTAGTCGATAGTTGTAGCATTATGTCTAATGACTATGGATTATGACATGATTGTTTGTAAAAGTTGATTTCAAATTGATAAATATGATTGTCTTGATATTTGGAACATTTTGTTGGCATGTGTGAGTAGTTGCAGGAAACATGTTGGCATTAGCCTGACAAGGTAATAGTTGATGTGTCTATATAAATAAAAGTTGGGTGGTGTGACAGCATATAGTAAGCCTCGATTCCAACAAGGTAAAAAGGTAAAAGAAAGGAATTGGGCAAGAATTCCTTTGGCTATGTTTGGAAACCCTAATTTAGAATGAATGAGTGCTTTGCACACAGGAAGTCTTCTTAACCTTGATTTTGTCTAACATTATATGGATATGTGATATATTCATGAACATGCACTTGACAAGTATATTAGCTAGTATTTAACTACTGATGGATCTATCAAAGGATTGGAGTCCCTTGAGAGATGGTGTGGATGTGTTCAGTTGCTAGCAGGGTGCTTGGCATAATAAGGTAAGGTAACTAGTGCATTACTAGGCTTAATTATACATTGACAGTTATGTGTTTATGGCAAAATGATGTAGGGGGTTGCATGGAAAGAGATATTACCACGAAATCTTGAAGAAGACTCAGGTTGATTTTTCCTTGCGAACCATGCGGATTAAGTCAGGCTGTTTGTTGTTAGTCTTGTGCTTTTGGTCTTTTGCAATTTTTGCTCTTGGTTTGCAATTTTGATTGTGTCTGTTGTATAGCTATGCCACTTTGTTTGCAGATTCATGTTGTTATTGGTTTTTATGGTCTTATTCTTGTTTGTTTCTTGTCTTTCCTTTTGTGTTTTGAGTCTTTGGAATTGGTTGGAAAAGAGGAAGAGTTAATGTAGCTTGAGGAGATCTATGTGGTACTCGATAGGTGATGTATGACTCAGATGAAGCCTTGTCCATGAGTAAGCGCAGTGGAAGGTAAGACTATGATTGTCGGTTGGACTGGCTGGGTCCATTGTGGTAAATGGATGGTAGAAGTAAAGTCATGAGAAAGGTAATAGGAAAAGGTAAAGTAAATGGATTTGAGGCATGATATGCCTTGGCTACGTTGGGAACTGTTGTTCTCAATGTTGTGCATGTTTTGCATGAAGAAAGGAATTTCTCTTAACCTAGACCTTATGTTATCTGGAAATTTTCTTATGATCATGATTATGTTGATGTTTATATATGTATACATGTATGTATGTATATATGTCATTGTTTGACAGGATGATGATTTTTTTAAGCCAATGATTATATATGTATATGTGTATGTATCTATGTCATTGTTTTACAAGGTTTTCAGGATCATTCTTGTGGCGGAATGATTTCTTATGTAGGTGAATGGCATGAAGAGATTCTTGGTTCATGAGAAATAAATTGGGAAGAGTAGTCACCACAAATATATGAGGTTAGTATCATGTGGATATGATTTGGTATTGTATACTTGTGCTATGCCTATGTTTACGTTATGACAGGTAATGTTGAAGGATACATCAACAAAGTGAAAGTAGTGTGGTTTGCGACATGCTAGGGTAAGCATGGATAAGACATGGGAAGCAAGGTTTCTTGGTAAGGATAGTATGGTTTTGGATGTGTGGTAATACTATTGTGCATATATTGTATATGTTGTACATGTTTCATATATAATGTGTGCGCATGTAGTGTTGTATATATATAGTGTGTGTACATATTGTTTATGTAGTGTGATGTACAAGATGGTACAGATAGTGTTGTATGAATGTTACATATTCAAAAATGGGTATAAATGGTGCTATGTACATGTTGGATATGTAGTATCGTGTACATATTGTACTGTGTGCATGATGGATATGTGGTGTTATGTGCATATGGTTCTATGCACATGTTGGATATGCAGTGTTGTGTATAGATTATGCTATGTATGTGTTGGATATGTAATTCTATGTACAAGTGGTGTTGCGTGCATGTGGTACATTGGTATTATGTACATATGGTGTCGTGTGCATGATTGTACAAGAGGTGTCATTTGTGTGTGGTGTTGTGTACATATTGTACCAATGGCAATGTATGCATGTGGTTCTGTGTACATGTCATGCATGTGGCACTGTGTACATGTGGTGTCACGTACATGGCATGCATGTGGTACTGTGTACATGTGGTATTGTGTATGTATTGTATAGTGGTGTAGTGTACATGTGGCGTTGTGTACACATTGTGCAGGTGGTGCCATGTACATGTGATGCTGTGAACACATTGTGCATGTGGTGCAATGTACCAGTGGTATTGTGTACATGTTCTACATATGGTACTAGTGTATGTGTGGTATTGTGTGCATGTCATTGATGTTGTGTTATGGGCATGCGGTATTATGTATGTGCATCATGTAGTCATGGTATTGTGGTGTGCATACTCTTTATGTTGTACTCTGTGTAGTTACATGTGTTGGGTGGTATTCCACATCAAGTATAGATGATGCAATGTGTTCAACGTTGGTTGTATGTGTATGAGTTGTACATCAGGTGTAGGTGAATGTATTTCATGGTGTTGTGTGTCAGGTGTGGCTGTATGTGTGTGATGCACACTATGTGTCTATGCACATGGTTGGGGAGAAGGAACTGGGTGTTTGACGGGTGTAGAAACCGAGCTATAGTGTGTATGGAATAAAGACAAAAGTAGAAGCTAAGGATTGATTAAAGGATAAGTATCAACATTTTATTTCAGTTTTATTATGCATGTGATTTACGACTATGGTATATGATGATTATATCTTATCAATGATTTTGGTTGATTTATGATTTTGATATATGATGGTTGTGTTTGAGCTAAACTGATGTGATATCTTTAGATATGTTAATTTGGTCAAATATGCTAGTTTGACTTGTTGTGACAAGAAGCGAACATGACTGCAAATGCACCTTATTAATGAGCTATCAATGAGGTATGATGTGAATTTATTTCAATTTATTTCAAATCTAATGGAAGTTATGTGTTTGGTACAGGAATGCATAAAATGCCCAGTTGGGTGATTGAAATCGATAGTAAGATTTGGCAATAACAACAAAATAAATTGGAACAGGCAGTAGTATGTTGGTAAAGCACTTTAGGAACATGGCCATTGTGGGACACTGGTACCCAATAGTTTCCATTGATTTCCATGAGCATGCTATGACTGTATGATGTGTTGAGGTAGGTATATGCCTTGGTTTTTTTATCTTTCGATGTGAGGAAGCCTTGCCAAGGGATGGATTGCCCAGGATGGGGGTGCTAGTAGAACTTGGAAGGTGAGTGACTACATGGAATGGGTGACCGAATTCCCGAGGGACTGTGTAGCAGAGAAGGAAAGGTCATGGATGGATTTGTTTTTGTCATTAACATTACCAGATGGAATCCGATGCACATTAGGAGTGCCCCCTAGAACAATAAGCTGGTAACTGTTTGCTAAGAGGAAGGTGGTGCAGGATTATAGTGTTGGACATTGGATGCAGATTTGATTTTGTAGTGCATTCTAAACTTCCTAGGAAGGAGTTGGATCCTGGTATTACCTTGAGGGTGGAGGTTTGAGCCTCTGTATTCCCTTATTGTTGATGCAGGCATGATATTATTTTATTTGCTAGCTGAGAAAATGTGCATATATGTATATGTATATGTGGTTATTGTAAATTCATAATGAGCTGCGTTATAAAGCTCTAGTATGTGGTATGTTGTCAAGTTGTCATGATGTTTTTATTTTGATCCGGTCTTTCATTGTAAATACTGCAATGAGTTGTGTTATAAAGCTCCATGGGTAGCATGTTTTGTTTTGTTTTCAATAGTCAATGTTGGTTATAGGTGTCATTAAACACCGAGGACAGTGTTCCACCAAGGGGAAGGGTTCTGTATCAACCCTCGTGAAAATTCCATGTAAAAATATATAAATACCATGGATGATGGGACATGTATTCCAAGATGAATGGTGGACAAGACATCCTAGTGGGTGTTCATTTGGTTGTTTATGGTTAAGGAGATTGGCAAAGGCTATGGAAAAGGCATTAAAGAAGCAAAAATGTATTTTGGTACATTTATTTATGAAATAATGGAAATTAGGAGAATAGGAAGGTAAAAGGTCATAGGTTGCATGTGAGGAGGAAATTGAAGGAAAATAATGGAAAATGAAGAAAATAGAGGCCTCATTAATAAAAAGGCTTCTAAGGATCAATGGGCAAGGCTTGGCTAGTTCAGTTTTGGAGCTCTCTCATTATTCTCTCTCTCTCTCTCATACTCTTGGTTACTTAGAGTTTTCTTGGAGCACTCTTAGAGGGTGTAGTATACTTGGATTCTTGGAGCAAGAAGGCAAAGGAAGAGCAGGAAAGCACAAGAAGGCATCAACATTAGCAGCTATATCAGATTTGCTTTCAGGTACAAAGTTGCATATATGATTTCTTCACTATTTTTGGCATGCATGGCACATGCATGTGGTTTCTTGGTTATGATCTGTCATTGGCATGGAGGATGGTTGGGATTGACAGTGGATTGCCTTGCCTTGCCATTTCCCTGGATAGCCATGGTGATTGTGGGTTTACTTTCATTTTCTTTGTTTTGGTTTGTTCTCATGTTTCCATATCTTGGGTTGAGTTACTAATCCTGGAAGCCCTGGTTGGAAAAATGCTCTGGAAGCCCTTAGTGGGTTGAGTTACTAGTCCTGGAAGCCCTGGTTGGAAAAATGCTCTGGAAGCCCTTAGTGAGTTGGTTACTAGTCCTGGAAGCCTTGGTTGGACAAATTCTTTGGAAGCTCTATATAAGTTGTGGGTTGAGTTACTAGTTCTGGAAGCCTTGGTTGGACAAACACTCTGGAAGCCCTGGAAGGCTTGGATGGCGACCAATATGATGATAGTTTTGGTGATGTCTAGCCATGAGGTGGAATCGCTATTTGATGGGTTGAGGTGGATTTCCTGTGGAAGCCCTGGATGAGTTTTGATTGATGTGTTTTATGAGATCCCACATTCATGCTTGGAATATGGCACGGGGGTGAATGGTTGAAGAGAGATTTGGCTCTGTCATTTAACGTAAGAATCAATCGTTTTAAGAAATCTCAAACAATTGGCCCGTGTTTGCTAGTCCTTTACAGTCCAACCTTCCGCAAATGCTACTCTGATTTCTTTTATAAAAGTCAAACATTGGTATTTCTCCTTTCTTTTTATAGAACCACTCGCTATTCTCCTTAGATCACAACATAAATGATCAACGGTCCAGATCAAATTGCATAATCGTAATCACTATAGTTTTAGATCCTTTGTTCTTGGTAATGAAATATTTCGATGTGATGTATCGCAATCACATATCGCACTGTCTCTATGAGCGGGGTCTGATAACACATGAAGGCTTTCAGCGATGCGTTATTTCAGTGATTGCACTTAGAAACTTCTTAAGGCCTTCGGTCCAACCACACACCACTGTTTTACTGTGATACGATATTACAATGATGGCTCATCGCAAATCTTCAAGGCCTGAGGTTTACCCCCTTACAAACAAATATTGCGATGCGATATGGGATGATCCAAAGATTGGTGGGATTTCGCACTGTTGGTTGGAACTTAGATCAATGCTGGAAATTTAAGTGGCTTCAACACTGTTATTAACACAAGGTCTATGATTCCTATTAGTTTTACATTTTATACCATGAAGCATGAAAACAGAGAAACATTCAACTTTGTCCCGAATATAATTAAACAGAAGTAAAACGAAAGTTCACACATAATTGATATATC
>APFE031698890.1:769-22934 GCA_000404065.3 Pinus taeda | reverse complement strand
TCCCATTGTAGATCAATAGATTATGCAATATACTAAAGCAAAATGCAAGATCTACTTCTACAACAAACTTTGTGGAAGCTTAATCAAATATGAGCAAGATCAATAGAACACATATAACTGAGAATGAGAAAGAAATCACACATGAACACAGAAGAATACTCTAGGGAAAGCCTCGGCCTAAAACCTCGATCTCTGTAATATCATACAAGTGGAAAATAGTATGGATTACACAAAGCCTTAGCTCGGAAGCTATCCAGCTCTTAGTACAATCCTTCTGCTGCTCATAGATAGTCAAAGGCTTCTCACAAACCTTATCCTCTGCCCTCCAAGCCTCCTATTTCCTTGCACAATTTTTCCTGGGGTCCAGTGCTTCCACTTGCGTGAATTCACACCTCACACTGCTCACTTGGCTCAGTAGTAACCGCACAATCCTGAAGGAGATAATTCCTTCTACATGGATGAGTTTCCTATATAGGAAAAATTCTCCAACTAATAGTACATTGTCCCTTCCTCTAATCTCAACTAGGTCTCTGACTGAACTGACATGCATGAGTTATTTATGAGAGAATATTTAGTTATCTGAAGTGCAATAGTTACATGCATGCAAGCATTAACTAACTGAACTCACAATTAAATCTAAAAACTATTAGAACTAATCTAACTAGACTTAACTCAGTTAACTGAGCTAACTAATTACAACTCAAAGTACAACTCATCCTCATCTCCTTAACCAAGGGATAAATTCCTCAATCAATGGAGAAACTATTGCATGTCTTCACATAGACTTCATGTTTGATTTTCTTCAACTAATTAACTTAAAATGAATTAATTAATTATTAATCAAATCGATGCTAAGAACAAATTCGAATTTTACTTCTCTATTTTAGTTCAGGGACTAACTAAAATAGGAGAGTATCCCGAAATGCTATTTATAGCAATGTTATTTTTAGCACTTCCATTTTTCATTCCTTGTTGCTATGTCCAACACTGGTACCTGAACTACTATTTATAGTAATGCTACTTATAACATTTCTATTTTTAGCATTTCTTGTTGCTATTTTCAACATTCCCTCTCAACAAGAAAGGCATTCAACTAGAACTCGATCCTGAACCTTTGGAATGTTATGCATGCAACACTTCTCCCAAGTATTATTGCTCCAGCAACTCTAGAAACAAAAAAAACTCCCAACTGACCTCTTTGTTGGGCTAGAAACATCCTATGATGTTGAAGCTCCATCTACCACTAACAAGTGCTGCCTCTCTGACCTCTGAGCTATTGCAACACTCCATGCATCCCGCACCATTGCACACCTCTCTGTCAGTCCACATCGCCCCACCTCCTACTTGGAGGTATGGGTGCATGTGATCCCTATGCCCACTTGGCTCGAAAATTCCCCCCTACTGGAGGTCGTTCCATGAGTAGATGCCTCCACTTGATCTCCTCTCAACTTCTCAAGTTGTGATTGCTCCATAACCTCCTGAAGCTGCTTCACCAATTGTGGCTCCTCCACAATTGTCTAATACTTCATCTAGCACTGCATGTTGAGAGGTAGTGTACTCTCCCTCTCAACCACCAAGTCTCCAACAGTTGCCTTGCTCCTCAAGGATTTACTTGCATCTTGAACCTCAAGAGCATACAAGTTCTTGACTCGTGAACTGATCTGCTTCACCTGTCTCATGGTGATGTGTCGAAGGGAAACCCTTCCCTTACTAAACACTACATCATAGATTTTGTCTTCTAGCATTGCGATCGACACCAAATTTTTTCTTAGTCCTGTACATATTTGACATTGGTCAAGGTAATGCGAACTCCATGCTCCCTCTGAAAAACAACCATGCCTACACCTAAGACACTATACTTTTCATCATTACCCGTCGCTATGAGTATCTGGAGATCTTTCTCCTCCAAGGTATTGAACAAACTCTTGTCACCGATCACGTGGATGAAGCTCCACTGCCAAGAAACCAACCACATCCCACCATGGATGAAACCATGCATGTGAAGAGTGTGAAATGTAACTCGAACTGTGAGGCTAGTGCCTCACCTTTTGATCCTTCCAAGGATCCCTTCTTGGATTTCTTCTGTGGACAATTTGTTTCATAATGGCCCACCTCATGACAATGAAAGCATCACACTTTCGATTCGTCAAACTTCTTCCCACCATGGGAAGAACTCAATTTGGGATGAGAATCCTTCTCCTTCCCTTTCTTTTCCTTACTCGCTAAGGCACAATTTTCTTCATCCTCCTTAGATTAAGAACCATCTCTGGTGCTTCTTCTTATTTCCTCCTACAGCAAAGCCAACCAAATTTGTTCCCAATCTGGCAATTTCTCTCTTCCATTTACCAAGTCTTGGTAGCCATGCTAGCTCTTAGGAAGACCAAGGAGAACAAGACTCACCATGTCATCATTGGCTATCATGATCCCTACATTTCCAAGCTCATCCCTGCAGGTGGTGAGCTTGTTTAGAAATGTAGAGATCGTGTCTCCCTTTTCACACTTGTTTTTCTGAAGCTTGTCTTTCAGCACCAGCTTCCTCTGATCGCTATTGTTTTGATACAGATATTTCAATGTTTCCCACATCAAAAACTATGTCTCCTTCCCATGGAGACTCTAGACTATGTGGTCTCAAACTCCCTCTAGAAGGATTCTCCTTGCTTTAGCCACAAATTTCTTCTATTCCACCAATTCTGTAGCATTAGTCGTTGGGGGCTTGGGGACTTCTTGATCAATGAAGTCCTTAGACCACTATCCTCTAATATTGCTTCCATGTGATCCTTCTAGGCTATATAATTCGAGCTGCCATCAAGGGCTTACTCAAGTCTTAAACCGTTGAACGCCATTGGTGAAATTGAGATGTGATAAGAACTCGATTTCTATATTCAGGAACCTCAAACTTTAAACTTCTCCCTTCTTGTATACAGTTCTCTCCTTTGATCACCTTTGCTCCGATACCATGTAGAAATTTCTACAAATCAGCTAGCCCTGATACCATGTAGAAATTTCCCAATGTAGAACAACAAATTATGCAATATTCTAAAGTAAAATACAAGATCTACTTCTACAACAAACTTTGTGGAAGCTTAATCGAAAATGAGCAAGATAAATAGAACACATATAACTAAGAATGAGAAAGCAATCACATATGAACATAGAAGAATATTCTCAGGAAATCTTCAACCTAAAACCCCAATCTCTGTAATATCATACAAGTGGAAAATAGTTCGGATTACACAAAGCCTTAGCTCGAAAGCTATCTAGCTCTCAGTATAATCCCTCTGCTGCTCATAGATAGTCAAAGGCTTCTCACAAACCTTCTCCTCTGCCCTCCAAGCCTTCTGTTTCCTTGCGCATTTTTTCCTAGGGTCCAGTGCTTCCACTTGTGTGAATTCCCACCTGACACTGCTCACTTGGCTCAGTATTAACTGCATAATCCTAAAGGAGATAATTCCTTCTGCATGGATGAGTTTCCTATATAGGAAAAATCCTCCAACTGATAGTACACTATCCCTTCCTCTGATCTCAACTGGGTCTCTAACTAAACCGACATGCATGAGTTATTTATGAGAGAATATTCAGTTATCTAAAGTGCAACAGTTACATGCATGCAAGAATTAACTAATTGAAATCACAATTAATTCTACAAACTGTTAGAACTAATTTAACTGGACTTAACTCAGTTAACTGAGCTAACTAGTTACAACTCAAAGTATAATTCATCCTCATCTCCTTAACTAAGGGATAAATTCCTCAATCAATGGAGAAATGGTTGCATGTCTTCACATAGACTTCATGTTTGATTTTCTTCAACTAATTAACTCAAGATGAATTAATTAATTATTGATCAAACAGCTGCTAAGAACAAATTCGAATTTTAGTTCAAGGACTAACTAAAATAGGAAGGTATTCCAAAATTCTATTTATAGCAATGCTATTTTTAGCACTTCCATTTTTCATTCCTTATTGTTATGTCCAACACTGGTACCCAAACTTCTATTTATATATTTTCTATTTTTAGCATTTCTTTTTGCTATTTACAACATATATATAATCCCACATGGCATGAATTTATAAATACTATCAAGGTTATAAACTCTCGCCCCTTTGGCTCAATTACAACAATTAAAAAGACCCCTGTTTCAATATGGAAATACTCACTATATTACTTGACTTTCGCTTCATCCATCCTCTCTCCTCCTTGCTAATCCTTTTGCATTACATTTTTCTTCTTTTTATCAATCCAATCTTGCCTAACAACTTAATCTCTTTTTTTAAACACTCTAACTGCCAATCTCTAATTTCAAGATTTATCACACACCTATGCTAACAACTTATCTTTTAATCTAAAATAAGACAATTTATAACTATTACAATAATGAAATACAACTCATTTCTTGAGAGTTCCAACCCTCTCGGTAAAAACTGAATTTTGACCACTCAAGTCAGTGAAATTCAACTTGTTTAGCCACAACATGTGAACAGAATTTCACATTGTTGGCTAAGTCCAGATGCTCATGCATCAAACTCCTGGGGAAGAAGGGAATCTTCCCTCAGACTTTCAGGGCTTACTCCATACTTTTGCAACTTTGTTGTAGTCAACCAGCTAGCATCCTCCACTGGTTGTCCTTTCTATTTGACTAGATATTGAAAATAAGTTTGTCCTCTAGTTCTTTTGGGATACTCTTTTCTCCAAAACAACTTCAACTTCTTTCTTAACTGTCTTTGGCATTTTTTCTTCCCATTTCAAGGTTTGAACTTCATCTTCTATAGTTTCCTCCTGTAGCTCTATCTATGTTCCTTTTTATGGATACAAATCTGCAATATTGAAAATAGGTGATATTCCAATTCCTTCTGGCAATTCTATTTCATATGCATTAGCTGAAAACTTTCTTACAATTTTACATGGTCCTATCTTTTTCATTTTTAGTTTATTGTAAGTCTTAGTAGGAAATATTTCTTTTCTTAAATATACCATCACTAAATCTCCCACTTGGAATTATTTCTCTCTTCTTTTCATATCCACTCTCTTTTTGTATTTACCATTTCTTTCCTGTAATCTGCCTTTGACATCTTCTTGAAGTCTTTTCATCTATTCTACAAACTCTTCAGCTTTTGCACTGATTGTCTCCTATTTACCCAAATTTTTGAGCTCATACATACCTCTTGGGTTCATTCCAAAAGCAATCTGAAATGGACTCATTGCAATACTTTGGTTTGGAGTGTCATTATAAGAAAATTCAGCCTAAGCTAGTGCTAAATCCCACTGCCTAGAATTTTGATACACTAAACTTCTCAATATGTTCCCCAAGCTCCTATTTACTATTTCCATCTGTCCGTCTGTTTGAGGGTGCTATGCTGAACTGAAACTGAGGTTAGCTCCTAGTTTCCTCCAAAGAGCTCTCCAGAAATGTCCTACAAACTTTGCATCTCTATCAGACACAATATTGATAGGAAATCCATGCAATCTTACAATTGTTGAAAAAAATAGATTAGCTATATGTGTTGCATCTCTAGCCTTCTTACAAGCAATGAAATGTGCCATCTTGGAAAATCTATCTACCACAACATAAATGGAATCATTCCCTCTTTGATTTTTTGGTAATCCCAAAACAAAATCCATGCTAACTGCATCCCACGGTTAGTCTGGTATTGGCAATGGTTGATAAAATCCTGTATTCTAATGTCTTCCCTTAGCATACTGACATATCCTGCACTTATCAACAAATCTCTTAACATCAGTTTGCATCTTTGGCCAATAATAAAAAACATTCACCTGAGCAAAGGTTTTATCTTGTCCAAAGTGACCAGATAATCCTCCACTATGTTTCTCCTTTATTATGTTTTCCCTCATAGAACATTTGGGAATACACAACTTGTTGCCTTTAAATAATAAGTATCCTTGGATTTTGAACTGTTTTATAGACATCTTTAAAATATGCATCATCTTTGTACATTTCAATCATTTCTTCAAATCCAACAACACCAACTTTGAATTCTTGCACAATAAAACTTACTCTTCTCAACACATCAATGACTTTATTCAACTTACCACTTGTGTGCTTTATCACAAAAGTAAAGCTCTGCAAAAATTCTACCCCCTTGGCATGTTTCTGGTTCAATTTCGGCTGATTATTTATGAACTGTAATGCATGATTTCCGAATACAATATGAATTCCTTTGGTAGCAAATAATGTCTCCATTTTTTCATGGCTTTCACAATAGCATAAAACTCTTTATCGTAAGACGAATACTTCTTCTTTGCTTCATTCAATTTCTCACGAAAGTACGCTACTGGTCTTTTTTCCTGACTCAGAACTACGTCAACTGCGACTCCGCTAGCATCTGTTTCAACTTGAAATACCTTTTCAAAATCAGGCAAAGCTAAAATCGATTCCTATGTGATTTTCCTCTTCAGCGGTTTAAAGTTCTTGTCTGCTGCTTCTATCTACTTGAACCGCTGATTAGTCTCCTTAATTGTTTCAAGAATTGGTGCACAAATTTGACTAAAACCTCTAATAAACTTCCTATAAAAACTTGGAAGACCATGAAATCTTCTTACCTCAAATATATTTCTGGGAATAGGCCAGTTCCAAATTGCTTGGACTTCTTTTGGATCCATTTTCAATCCTTCTTTAGAAACTACTAATCCCAAGTAAATTAATTCTTCCTTCATGAAACTACATTTCTTTAGATTTATCAGTAGTTTCTCTTTCTGCAGAGTTTTCTTAAAACCAGTTTAATATGCTCTAGATGTTCTTCCTTAATTTTACTAAAAACTAGAATATCATCAAGATAAACAATCACAAACTTGCCTGCATATTCCTTCAAGACTTCGTTCATCAATCTCATGAATGTACTAGGTGCATTAGTGAGTCCAAAAGGCATCACTAACCACTCATACAACCCACTGTTTATTTTAAATGCAATATTCCATTCATCTCCTTCTCGAATTCTTATTTGATGATATCCACTCTTTAGATCTATTTTAGTAAAATACATTGATCCACTAAAACAATCCATTAAATCATCCATGCACGGCAAAGGAAATATATACGTGATTGTGATCTTGTTTATGGCTCTGGAATTTGTGCACATACGCCATTCACCTCCTTTCTTTGGACTGAGTATTGTTGGTACAGCACATGGACTAAGACTTTCTTTGATTAGTCCCTTATCCATCAGTTCCTGTACTTGCCTTCCAACTTCTGCATTCTCTTGAGCTCTGAACCTGTAAGCAGATTTGTTTGGAAAACTTGCTCCTGGTATTAATTCAATGTGATGACTGATACTGCGAACATGTGGTAACGCATTCGGCAACTCATGCACAACAATGTCAGCAAAATCATCTAACATAAATTTAACTTCTTCAAGCAAATCATCCAAGTTTGTGGAAGTTAAAATTACCTTCGGTCTTCCTATGACAGCAAAATGCATTTATTCACCTTTTCCAATCTCTTGCAACAACTCCTTCCTACTCATCAGCATAACACTACTTCCAAGCCCTCCTTTTTCAGCGTCATCCTTCAATGGCAGCAATGTATGTTTAGTTCCATCCTTCTCCAGAGTATAAGTGTTTATCCTCCCATCATGAATAGATTTCTGATCAAACTGCCACGATCTTCCCAGCAATACATGGCATACATCCATTGGCATTACATCGCATAATATTACATCCTTATACGTACCAATTTGTACTTCAACCTTGCATTGTTTTGTCACAATAATCTGATGTCCTTTCTGCAACCACGACACTTTGTAAGGAGTAGGGTGCACTACCTTTGCTAATCCGATCTTGTCCACCATCTCTCTAGAAATAAGGTTATTAGTGCTTCCACTGTCAATTATTAATTTACAACACTTACTTTTTGATTTACAGGTAGTTCTAAATAAATTCTTCCACGGCACTGGTTCTTTAATCTCTTTCGATGTCTTAAGCAATGTGTTTCTCAAAAACAAGGATTCTCTTACTTTAGGGGGTTATTCCTTCTCCATAAGTCGAGGTGTTTCTGGTTTTGCCTCAGCCACATTCGAATTCCTCTGACTTGCTGGTTTATTATGAGGATAGTCCCACGACACATGTGGCCATTCTCCACATGTGTAGCATCAAACATCTCTTTGTCGGCCCCTTCCTCTAGGCGCAAATCTTCCTCTATTAAAATCCCCTCTCTGTGGTGGTCTATGACTTGAACTGCTTGCTTCATGCTGATGTTGTTGTCCCCTTTGTCTGGTAGTTCCTCTACCTCTTACTGAGCTCCTTCCTCTATTCCTCTGATTCTATTTTCTCAACATCTTCACCTCTGCCTTCAAACTTGCTTGATATGCATCCTCAATAGTCTTCAGGCTTAACAAGTTGATCTCGTCTTGTATGTCATATCGTAAGCCATTAATATATCTCGCTACCTTCTCCATGTCATCCTCTGCATGTCCTACTCTAATACTTAATCTACTCTTTAACAGACATTCCTTTCTGCCTTAAATTTTGCAACTGTTTAAAAAGATTCAACTGATAATCTCTAGGCATAAATTTGGCTTTCATCTTACTTACCATTTTGTCCCATTGCTTGGTCTTGGACTTTCCTTTCATCATTCTGGATGTCTGTAGCTCATCCCACCAAATAGTTGCATGACCCTTCAATCTGGTAACTACAAATCTCGCCTTCTTCTTGTCATCAGCTTCCTCTTCATAGTCAAAATATTTTTCTAATGACTTGATCCAATCCATTAGCTCTGCTACATTGAGACTCCCTTCATACATAGGAATTTCCACCTTTGTTTTTCCTCCTACTTTCGGCAACATCTTAACAACTCTGATAGTTTCATTTTCCTCCTCTTCTTCTTCCATAGAAGATTCTTCTTTAGCACTATCATCCCCTTCATCAGGTGTTCTTCTCTAAGCAGTCTCAATTGTTTCCATCCTCGTACTTAGACTTCGGATCTCCTCCAACAGCATTGCATTTGCTTCTGGTCTTCCTCAACCAATGCGAGCTCCTCTCCTTGGCGGCTTGTTTACCGTAATCAATATTTAATCTCTTTGTGCTCTGATACCACAAATAACACAGGAATCAATCGTTTTGAGAAATCTCAAACAATCAGCCTGTGTTTGCTATTCCTTTACAGTCTAATCTTCCGCAATGCTACTCTGATTTCTTTTATAAAATTCGAACACTGGTATTTCTCCTTTTTTATATAGAACCACTCGCGTTTCTCCTTAGATCACAACATAAATGTTCAACGGTCCAAATCAAATTACATAATCACAATCGCTATAGTTTCAGATCCTTTGTCCTTGGTAGTGAAATATTGCGATACGATGTATCGCAATCGCATATCGCAATGTCTCTATGACCGGTTCCCGACAACACACAAAGGCTTTCAGCAATGAGATATTTTGGCGATCACACTTTGCAACTTCTTAAGGCCTACGGTCCAACCACACACTGTTGTTTTACTGTGATGCGATATTATAGTGATCACTCATCACAAATCTTCAAGGCCTGAGGTCCACCCCCTTACAAACAAATATTGCGATGCGATACGGGATGATCCAACGATTGGTGGGATTTCGCACCATTGGTTGGAACTTAGATCAACACTGGAATTTCAAGTGGCTTCAACACTGTTATTAACACAAGGTCTGTGATTCCTATTAGTTCTGCATTTTATATCGTGAAGCATGAAAACAGAGAAACATTCGACTATGTCCCGAATACAATTAAACAAAAGTAAAACAAAAGTTCACATAGAATATTATATATATATATATATATATATATTATAATATATATATATATATATATATATATAATCCCACATGGCATTAATTTATAAATACTATCAAGGTTACAGAGTCTCACCCCTCTAGCTCGATTACAACAATTAAAAAGACCCATGTTTCAATATGGAAATCCTCGCTATATACTTAACTTTCGCTTCCTCCATCCTCTCTCCTCCTTGCTAATGCTTTTGCATTACACTTTTCTTCTTTTTATCAATCCAATCCTGCCTAACAACTCAATCTCTTTTTTTTAAACACTCTAACAGCCAATCTCTAATTTCAATCTTTATCACACACCTATGCTAACAACTTATCTTTTAATCTAAAATAAGACAATTTATAACTATTACAATAATGAAATACAACTCATTTCTTGAGAGATCCAACCCTCTCGCTAAAAACTGACTTTTTACTACTCGGGTCAGTGAAATTCAACTTGTTTAGCCACAACATGTGAATAGACTTTCACATTGTTGGCTAAGTCCAGATGCTCCTGCATCATCATTCTACGGTCGAGTGGAACGTGGTAGTCCCATCTCCAATTGGTTCATTGCATTCATTAATGAGAAATCTATTCCCTTGATTTTCATGTGTAAAGGTACTGATGTATTTATGGATTTGATGGCTAATATTTTTATTATATTTATGTTCCTATTATGCTGGTTATATGCACATTTCATGATAACAGCTATGTATGGATCTCAGCATGTTTTTACTTTTATATGAATGGATAGTGTGTTTATGAGTTAATGGAGGATAATGCAGCAAATGGCATGAGGGAATGATGGTTCATAGCAATTCTCAGATAAGTATGAGATCCCTACACTTAATTCTGTTATTTACACCTATAGGTTACATGTTGATGATGTGTTTGACGAAATGCCTATCATGGCTAGTAGGGGTTTGGTGATGATCTTGTTCATATTATTTCTTTGCATCATTGTTTCCTTGCATCCTACCTAATTTTAAGTGATCATTCCATTTTGGGCAGTGTCATGGGCTTTGGGCCGAAAAAGGTGGCTTAAATCCCGGAATGCTAGCATTAGTGTTGAGACTAACTGGCCTGGGTAGTGTCTGGGAAGTGTTATAAATGACCTGCGTAGTGCCTGGGGAGCATTAGTGCTAAAACTAACTCGCCTGGGTAGTGTATAGGGAGTGTTACCCTGCCCTTGATTCTCTCAAATAGTAGTGGGACCCAGGCATAGCAGTATGAGTGGTTGACTTGTCTCCTGAAGGTTATTTGGATGAAGTTGGATGACTGTATGTGATGTTCTGTCGATTCCATTTCCTCAAAGTCACCAAGGAGGTTGAATCTTATCATAGAGGCCTCTCATTGCATGTTTAGCCCAGGTGGCTGGTTGCTTAGGTAGATGTGGGAGGAGGGTGTTACAACCACAAAACCCTGAAGAAGAACCTTTCCTACTGGAACCGTGAGCGTTGACCATTGGCTTTGACTTTTTTTCTAGCTTAACCTAAACTTTGACTTTACGTAAATACTTCATATGAAGTCCATCTTGCAAACCAAACATACTATCGGAATGAGAACGACGAGCTCTTCGACTTGGCGTTGGTTGCATGAACATCTAAGGCCATAAATTTATGAGCATGTTAGGAACTATTGTTATCTATGACCATCTTGGTATCAAACATTACCTAGCTAACATGACTAGACTCAATCAAGATCCATTTGGATCATTCCTTCCAACAAAAGGACCTTTTGACCTCCAAAAATTTATTACAATTATGAATTTATTACATCATTCATTAGTACATAAATAGTCTTGACCCTATTTACAGACTCAACTAAACTTTTTGATGCGATGACAGATCACAAACACATAATTGACAATTTGCATATTGTTGTAAAATATGTAAATATGTTGTAAAATTCCTAGAAATATTTGGCATGGTTGAGTTCAAATCCTTGCCTACACCTATGGAGGTGACTTTCAAGAACTTATGTGGAGAGATTGATGGACCAGACCTAACAAACCCCTCTAAGTATAGACAATTGGTTGGTGCTCTGATGTTTCTCATAAACACTCACCCTGACATATGCTTCGCAGTTAACACCTTAAGCCAATTTATGACAAAGCCTCACCAAATACATTGGGTCGCTTCCAAGCATGTATTGAGATATCTACATGGGTCTATTAATCTTGGATTGAGATATGCTGTTGGAAATGTTATACTACATGGATATATAGATGTGGATTGGGTTGGTAGTGTTGTTCATAAGAAGAGTACCTAAATATGTTCTTTTAATTTGGGATCTGCCATGATATCGTGGATGAGCAGGATGAAAAATTTTGTAGCCTTTAGCACTACTGATGCCGGGTATATTGCAGCTAGCTTGGTAAGTTGTGAAGAAATTTGGTTAAGGAATCTTGTTGGAGGGTTATTTGAGTATGTTCTAGACACGACAGTCATCCATTGCGACAACAAGAATGGGATTCGTTTGTTAGAGAATCTTGTGTTTCACAACAAGTCCAAGAATATAGAGATAATATATCATTAAATCCAAGATATGGTGCAAAGAGGAGTTTTAAGACTTCATGTTTTGGCAGATGAGCAAATAAATGATATCCTCACAAAGGCTTTGCCGGAAGGGAGATTCTTAGTCTTCAGGGAGCAACTTGGACTGGTTGAGATGATCCCTTTCTAAAAAGGGTCCTGGTTGATGAAGAACACTGGGTAAGTGCTCTTACCCCTTGGTTGAGCTCCTAGGGTAAGGAATGGAGTTATAGGGCTCCTAGTGATGAGAGAACTGTCACCGCTAGGATGTTGAGAGCTAAGATCTCCCTTATTCAGAGTATGCCCTAGTTAGCGTCTTTCCCATTCTATGGGATAACCTCTCCCACCTAGCTAATGGTTTGAGGGACTTGGGATAGAGTGTGGTCCCTACCCCTTATAGTAGGTGGATCTCACCCAAGTTGGTGGATGCAAGTGTTCTACCATCTGAATCTTTAGATTTAATATGGATGATTAAGGACAATAGGGTAAAGTGTGATCCTTACCTCTTGTAAGTTGATCTCACCTATTTTCAGGGACTTTAGGATAAAGTGTGATCCCTATGCATTGGGGTAGGTTGCTCTCACCCATTGTCTTTGGTTCCAAGTGGTAGTTATGATTCCTCTATGATGATGCTGATTCTGGGTGGTAGCGAATTCTCCCCGATGGTGATAAAGACAGGGTGGTAGTTGGAGCTCCCGTATAGCAATTCTTCTTCTTTATATTCAAGAATGTTTAACATGAGATTAGTAGAGACAAACATATATGAGCAAGGATGTACATGACATGATGATAAGATAAATATGATGATCACATGATTTGGTTGGAATTTCTCCTAAGCTGAGTGGGAGTGTTAATTTAGCATCTTAGTGACAAATTCCAACTATTGCATTGAATTCCTCTTTTTGAGAGGACCAAAATTGACTTTTGAAGTGCTTAATTCAGATCAGAAAAATTTGAATTTTTAGGTCAAGCCCAAAGTACAAAATTGTCAAGGTTGTCCTTTAGTAAAATGACACATCTCAAGGATAAGATGGCACCCATGAAGTTTCATATAAATATAAGTTAAGTCCTCCTCATTTGGCACCACATCAACTCATCAACTCACAACATATCTTCTCTCTCCTCATTCTATTGGTTTGTTTGTAACGACTACAACCACCCTCCAAAAGTTTTCCTTAGCTTCATTTTGGAGCCTCCCTACTGACCATCCTCAGCAACATGTCTTGCACTATCAAGCACATCAGCTTCAACTGTTTCATAAAGTCTTGTTAGCCTGTGCATACAAGTTTGTTCCACCTCCTTCATAGGTTGATTTCTGGACTTAGTGCCAGTTGCTGGTTGAGCAGCTCCCTCTAGGAATTGCACAATTCTAGAGGGAAACGAACCTTCCCTCCAGAAATTGTACAAAACCTAGCTGGATACCCAGATGGGCACCAGAATTATGCAATTCTTCTTGACAATCTTCCTCTAAAAAATTGTGTAATTCATCCTAGGACAGCTACTCAGCCCATAATTTGCACAATTCTGGGCAGCAGTCACCAAGTGCTCCTAGAAATTATACAATCCCTCTGGGATAGCCAGCCCAACAGCTAGCAGAAATTGCAAAAATCTAGCCAAGAAGCCTGTTGGGCACAGAAATTGCACAATACAGTCAGACAAGATTCCTTGAGAAAATTGCAATGTCTAACCCAGAGTAGCCTACTAGGCTCAGAAGTTGCGCAATAAAGTTAGACAGGCTTCCTTGAGAAAATTGTGACATCTGACCCAAGATAGCTGCTCATCCCAAAAATTGTGCAATCCTTGGAGACAATCACTTGTTCCTCCCAAAAAATAGTGCAATCCCTATGGGGCAACCATCTCTGCTCAGCCTAGAAACTGCGCAGATTTTCATCCTAGGCTCGCAGAGTGATGCATGTGCCTTTAGGTTGACTGGTTCCCTCCGGGACCAAGAAAAACTTATTTACATGCATGGACTGCTTCTCCCAGGAATCATGCAAAGGCATCCCTTGATTCAGGTATCTATTCTTAGTAGTTGTAGGTTACATGCAAGCATTATTTCATAAACCTCCCACCAAGTGTTGCTTTTCCTAGATTTGTGACATGCGTGTCACAACCTCGATTTTATCAAAAATCATCAACTAGATGATTCAGAGCTCATTCCTCACATTGACCTTTCAGCTTTGACATCCCACATTGCATCTAGGAGTCATTGCCACATTCAGCTCAGTCATTACGAGGTAAGCCTGCTTTTCATGTCTCGCACTGCATTTCTGTCTCTTTTTTTGTTTCACTTCATGTGAGTGTTGTCTGCTTGATTTCAGTGAGCTCTTGTTGTCATTTTGATGTATGTTAGCTTGTAGAAGCATTGTTTTAGTTTTCGTTCGCAGCTCACCATTGTCACATGCATGACATTATTTCTACACCGGCGGTCGCCATTGTAGTGACTCGCTTCAAACACATGCTTGATTTCCCGTTTTTTGAATCCTACACTTGTTGTTTGCATGTCTAATCATTCACTCTTTTTTGCACTCATCTCATCATGCATTCAGACTTCTCATGTTTTTAGTAGCCCGTCAGTTAGTCTAGGCCAAGGGGCTACCTTGGCCCAGACTATGCCTTGCTTGGCTAACACTGCGTATTTCCTGAAGTGAAGGCTCCGCCTTCCCTCCAGAATTTATGTAAGTCTAGCCCAGCACTGACCTCCAACCTTGCACTGCACAGTTCTTACAGGCAGTGTCCTGCTAGCCCCAAAAACTCTGCAATGCAGTTTGCTGGTTGCATGTCACTACTGATTGAAATTGCGCTTTTGCAGTATCAATCCTCAATAGGCCAGGTTGGACTATCCATTCTGTAGTTCCAATAGTCAATCAACCTCCCAGTAGCTCGAAATGTGTCTCCTGCAGTCTCTGCATTCAGTCTCTCGACCTCCCGGTGAAAAGTGCCCAATATTCACAGGTAGTCACAGATGTACGTTGCATGTTAGTTTTCCAGTTTTTTTTTCATTTTCAACTGATAGATTTCTTTCCATGAGTGTTTCTATGTCTCTAGGTATCACAGGTGTTCTTCTGCCTCTCAGAAGCATAGGTACAATGGCTTTCCATGAGAACATAGTCGAAGACACCGTTTAGAGCACACTTGGGGATGCAGTGGATCAAGTGCCTATGAACTTGCCTATCTATGAAGACATCGAGTTGTTCATGGACAAGGATATCAAGATTAAATAGAAATAGCATCACAACAAGCAGCACCATCAACAGTAGTAGAAGGTATAACACCTGCACACAACGAATAAAAGAGGAAGGTTGTTGACAACACAGAGGCAGAACAAAGTTGCAAGCTCAAGCAGATCCACTTGTGATGAAAACAACTATGGAGACTAAGGCTACAAGGTGACGGCATGACATGAAGATCGTGTGAAGGCAGAGAGAGAAATAGAGAAGGATTTGCATGTGATGAAGTGGAAACTCAAAGAAGAACAGGAGTTGCATAGACGAGAGAATGAGTTGCAGCAGGAACAAGTACAACAGGGGGCGCAACATGCACAGACGGATGAAACTGTGCCCACACAAGTTATGGATCCATCCCAGCAGTTGGCACAGAGCAGAAAAGGTGAGCGGTTTTGTTGATCGCATTCAAGGGAATTCAGTAGCATGCATGTCATTATGCGCATGCATGCGATCCCACCCATTTGGCACACTCACCGAGGTGAAGACAAGAAGTAAGTTTGATTCAAGATGAACATGTACTTGAACAAGTTGATGTGCATGGTCACCAGAACACACTTGGAGATCATCATAGACACTATGCATCAATATTTCTAGCCACACTCAAGATGATGATGTGCATGCTATCAAATGAGTTGGACAGAGGGGCCATATCAGTGTACCCAGATGCAATGGAGGCAAGAGTTCTTTTTCAGTAGGATGTCACCATTGATCGCATGGACACCATCATAGACGACCAAGCTTGGCATCATTTCACCACCATCAACCATCACAAGGATGTCAAAGGGTTGGTCTCACCACAACGTTCCGAGTGTTAGTGATGTCTTGCAAGGCTTGCTCAAGCCATTTTGTCTCAGATGGGTACATGTGCAGATTGTATGTAACATCTTGTCAAGTGGAAGTTCAAGTGTCCACAGTTGAATGTAACAGTCATAGAGTAGTTGAAGAGCCATGAGGATAGATGAACAGTCTCAAAGGGGGATGTTAAGGATCACCCCACCCTTTGCTATAAATAGAACCTCATAACTCATTGTAAAGGTTTTTGCTCAGCCAAGCTTCCAATAGGAGTATCTTAGACTGGATAGTATTGTAACGAGCCTTGGCTTCTCCACCCTGTAGAGCTAATATATCTCTTTGGAGGAGCAGGAGGTTGTGACTGTAACATTCTGCTATCGGAACTAGTGGTTGGACATGGATGTATTGTATGACTAGAACTTACACTTCTTAATATAAGAGAGCCAGCACATTTCATGCATATGTCGTATTGTACTCCAGCTATCTTGTTTACTCTAACTGACATATGCATTTGTTTGCTTACGCATGCATGTATGGACTATTCTGTATAAGTATGTATGAATCTTACTAAAATGTGTTGATTGGTTTAACCATCACTTTGATTGCTTTCTAACTTGCTTTCCAGCTTATGATGCATCTTCGCTCATGTGTTCCCTTCCAAGCCGTGTACTATTAGAGGTTTCCAAGGGGCACACTCACCCCACTTTCCGTGTGTTAGAACCATTCATGCACCTTCCTTGACTAGTTGTATCTATCACACCCTTGCTATCAACAGGGAAATGTTACTTGCCTCTTTGTGAAACCACTGTCAAGGTGATACCGTATGACCCACTACGAGGAATCCTGCACCAAACGGTTTGAGGTCTAATTGGGACTTCTTACCTGGGAGATCCCCTGAGATGGTTGTGGGTCCAACTCCGTCAACATTTATGGCACTAGAAGAAGGGCCAAATGACAAGTTGAGTCCTCATCATCTGTTTTGAGTCTTTGCATATCTATCATGGAGTTTGTTATAGTTCGCCCTTTGAAATGTCTCTCCAAAGGACATATGTTTCACGTCGAGAGGGAGTTCTGGGATCACTTGTCAAAAATCACATATGATGGTGAAGGCGAAGTGGCTTGGCCTGAGCACTTAGAGAACTTCCATGCGCTCATGGAGGGCATGGAATATTTTAATGAAACAAAGGTATGTTCACTGCTCGCACACACACTTCATGACCACCCGACACAATGGTGTGGCATACTACCTCATAACTTTGTGCACTCATTCAAGTAGTTCAACGATCTAATCGAATATGTTTTCCACCATTTTGATCCTGAAGTACTTGATAAAAAATTGTTAAAACAATGGAAGGCCCCACACAAATCACCTATGGAGTTTTCGGAATGCTTCCATCTATTCATGTTTGAAGCCTTGAAAAGTCAAATGAAATTTCAGTATCTCATGGACAGATTTGAATACTTCCTTATCCAATATGTCAATCCGAAGAAGAAGTTCAATCTCAAACCCCACTCAGCATACTTTGGCGATGGATCTGCGTAATCACGAACGGGCTGTCACAAGTGATTGTCTGACGTCCCCTCATCAAACAGCTCCACCATCGCAAAGTGATGCGGGAGATCATACACACACATATGTTCAATTGTCACATCCTCCTGACATCGTTCCTTCTAATTTTCATGCAAGATTGGTTGTGAATCCATTGGGTTATCACATGTATTTTGTACCTCAACCTTCGTCCTCATATTTTGTTCATACTTTAGATGACAATGCCTTGTGTTCTTCCATTTTGGACTCTACACTTGTTGTGAACGAGGATCAAGCCATCGACGGAGTTGGTGTTGCACAACCAACATGTGTTGTCATTCATGAAGAGTATGATTGGGAGCTTGAACATCCACCAATAGTAGAGGACCCTCCTCCATTTTTTCCTGACATCCTTGATGATCCTTCTATGCCCAATTTTTCATGTGTATCTACATCCCCAAATGCACCCATTGTTGATCATTCGTAGGACACACCGGATGTCAGTCCATCATCTAACAACAGAGAGGACCAATAATTCTTTGAAGATGCACTTGATTTTCCATCTATATTTTCTAGAAACGCAGAGGATGAACATTCTTGCTTCTCATCTACCCCTCTATGTGATTCATCAAATCATGAGGATGCCGACAAAATCCTAAATTTTCTGATCTTGGTTGTTGTGATCTCTTTACTTCTTCATCAGATCATGATATTGATTCAACTGTTGTTAATCTGTCTAAGACATTGGTCTACATTGATCCATCTATCAATGAAGTCGAAACCCCATAGGTTGTCAAAGCACTTCAACTCGAGCTGATGGTTCTGTCAGGCCCCTGCTATCCTGAGGTTGGTTTCACTTATGATCAAGAAATTGTTCAAACATGTAAGGCTTCTCATCACTCATCTGTATGCATTGAAGATCAATCTAACACTCAAATTTCACTTCCTCCACTCTAACTACATGATCCCATCACTCATGCAGTAGAGGAATCTTACACAGCAAGCACACTTGCGCAAGGTAAGTGGTCTACCTTTCTCACGTTTTCTTGCATGTCACGGTCAATGGAATGAATACACTCAACATCTGCAGGCGGTGTAACACAACACCATGGCAAGTCAACAGAGTGCATGTCATGTGCTTTCACTCATTTTTGTTTTGTGGATGCTTGTAAGCTCAGAGTGTGTCTGTCTTCATTATTGTATCTTTCACATCTGTTGGTTCACACAGTTGTGTTGTTCGTGAACCATGCCTTCACCGACATGGGTCAACCAATGCACCGGTGGCTACATTGGAAGTATCACTTCACGTGAGATGACTCATGCATTGTTAGCTTAGGAGTAGGAGTATTGTTTTCATTTTGAGTTGTTTTCTTGTATGCATGTTTTCTTCTTTCTTTGTGTGTTTGTTTCCTTAGTCACTTTGTTTTAGCATTTGCTTCTGCTTCTTGCTATGATTTTTGGTTTGTTTGCTTGTTTATGTCCATAAGTTAGTTTCACATGGACTGTGTGAGACCCTCGAAACAAGATGGGTAAATTACAAGAGGACTTGTACAACTATCAATACTTGGTTATCTGTTGTCCTACATCTGTATGAAGAACTTGTTATCTTTAGTCCATGATATGTCAATGGAAAATACGTATTATTCGAAGTGAACCTTGGTGAAAACACAATGCTTGTGCGCTAACTAGTGTCACCTACTCCAATCGATTATTTTTGGGTTAATACTTGCTGAGTCAGTCAAAGTAGAGTAAGGTGAGGGGGAAAACTTTAACAAGCATGTCAGAGGTATATATAAACTACTTCTCTGAAGGAACAACCACTTCTGCTCTCAATAAGTCGGGATCCCTCTTCCACCTCTTAAATGAATAAATGTTATGCACAGTTACGAAAATGAAAATGAATAAGGTGAAAGAAGAGAAAGGTTTCCTTTGCAGGGAGGTGATACAAGTAACTCTGTTGGGTTACTAACTAGGCTCGCTGGCAGCAGAGAAATGCTTGTGTTCTTGCGTGACTCTGCCGGGGTACTGTCCAGGCCTGCTAGCAGTGGATGAACACTAGAGATGAAACTAAAACTTTGACGACTATACTGCTTGTGCACCAATATACCCCTCATCCCCAATCAAAACACTTGTGTTGACTTGGCTTGGAATGTGTGTCGACTGACCAAGAGCTTGGCAGATGCTACATATTACAATCAAACAAGTGTGGAAACCAAGATGAATAGAGAACTGAACAATACTTCCAAAGGTGTTCGACTTGCTTTTCATGAACAAGGTCCATTCAGAGAGTTGGAGTTCTACCAATGAGTCACCAAGTGTTGTAGAGGCTACAACCACCCTCCAAAATTTTTCCTTAGCTTTGTTTTGGAGCCTCCCTAATGACCATCCTCGGCAGCATGTCTGGCATTGTCAAGCACATCAACTTCAGTTGTTTCATAAAGTCTTATTAGCCTGTGAATGCAAGCTTTTTCCACCTCCTTCATAGGTTTATTTCTGGATTTAGTGCCAGTTGCTAGTTAGTTAGCTCCCTTTGGGAATTGCGCAATTCTGGAGGGGAACCAACCTTCCCTCAAGAAATTGTGCAAAACCTAGCGCAATTCTTCCTGAAAGTCTTCCTCTCAAAAATTGCACAATTCATCCCAAGGCAGATGCTTAGCCCAGAAATTGCATAATTTTGGGCAGTAGTCACCTGTTACTCCCAAAAATTGTGCAATCCTTCTTGGACAACTAGCCTAGCAGCTAGTAGAAATTATGCAAATCCAGCGAAGAAGCCTATTGAGCTTAGGAATTGTGCAGTACATTTAGATAGAATTCCTTGATAAAATTACGAGGTCTGACCTAGGGAAGCCTGATGGGCTCAGAAATTGTGTAGTATAGTCAGACATGCTTCCTTGAGAAAGTTGCGAGGTTTGACCCAGGACAGTTGCTCAGCCCATAAATTGCGCAATCCTAGGAGATAGTCACTTGTTCCTCCCATAAATTGCACAATCCCTTTAGGATAACCATCTCTGCTCAGCCCAGAAACTACACAGATTTTCATCCCAGGGTCACAGACCGATGCATGTGGCTTTAGGTTGATCGAGCAAAACTAATTTTCAAGCATGGAATGGTTCTCTAGAGATCTATTTTTAGCAGCTAGAGGTTACATGCAAGAATCATTTCAGAAAATTCCCGCTAAGTGTCGCCTTTCCTAGATTTGTGGCATGCACGTCACAACATCGATTTTATCAAAACTCATCAACCAGATGTTGCAGAGATCATTCCTCACATTGACCTTGCATCTTTGACATCCCACATTGCATCTAGGAGTCATCGGCACATTCAGCTTAGCTGTTACGGGGTAACCCTGCTTGTCATGTCTCACGCTGTGTTTCTGTCACTTTTTGTGTTTCGCTTTGTGTGAGTGTTGTCTGCTTGATTTGAGTGAGAAATTGTTATTGTTTTGATGTATGTTAGCTTGTAGAAGCATTGTTTTAGTTTTCATTCACATCTCACTATTGTCGCATGCATGACATTGTTTCTGCACTGATAGTCGCCATTGCGGCGACTCACTTCATACACATGCATGCTTTCCCATTTTCTGAATCCTGCACTTGTTGTTTGCATGTCTGATCATTCACTCTTGTTTGCACTCATCTCATCACGCATTCACTTCTCATGTTTTCAGTCGCCCGTTGGTTGGTCTAGGCTGCCTTGGCCTGAACCATGCCTTGCCCGGCTAGCACTGCACATTTCTAGAAGCAAAGGCTCTACCTTCCCTCCAGAAATTGCGCAAGTCTGGCCCAGCCATGGAAAATTTTAGGGGCAAATTTTCGCCATTGGGCTAAATTAAGGGGTTTAATATTTTTATTGGGCGAATATTTTGTATCACAGTACATTGTTACAAATCACCTCAAATTTATTTTATAAAAAAATTAGGTATGGAGGTTAGCTCACCTTATTTTAAGGGAGAGGGTAAAAAAAGTAAATTTAACCCTTGAAATTAGCAGTTACAATCTTCCATTCGCCCTCATTTTTCAAGAAAATGTATTTATGATAGTTATAAATAAAAATATAAATACGGTGGAGGTATGGTAAATAAATAAAAGCTCTTTTTATACTTACTCCAAAGGTATGGTAAATAAATAAAACCTCTATTTATATTTATTCCATAACCCTCTTTCTATTTAAGAAGGCTCAAAAACGAGGTCTCATTTAAGTGAATCCTATGGGCCAAATACCATATTTATAAAAGAGGTATGGTAAATTAATAAAAATATAAACAGAGAAGAGGTATGGTAAATAAATAAAACATTTTTTTATATTTACTCCATAAGTCACCTTATATTT
>APFE031698877.1:126296-143664 GCA_000404065.3 Pinus taeda | reverse complement strand
TTTGATTACATTATATTTTGAGGGGGGGGTTTTCCCATGAGGTTTTCCCTCTTTCCTCAATTTTAATACATGTTGCATTGTATTTTGGGTGACCTTTGGCCTTATTTTTCGGGGCCCATTTTCTATTTTTCCCCATAGTGGTGTTCAGGGGGGGTGTTGGAACTACTACACCTACATGCAGACTCTAAGTTAGAGCATGCAACTACATGCAACTACATGCAACTGCATGCGGACTCTTAGTTAAAGCATGCAACTACTACAGATCTACATGCGGACTCTTAGTTAGAGCATGGGATTGCATGCAAGATTCTTTTTGCATGACTTACTCCTTGATTTGCTCCTTCTTTAACTCCGCAACTGACTAGTTATCTCCGGAACTTGTTGTAGGTGTTGAGTCTTCTCATTGATCACCACTATAGTTCATTACCTTGGGATCTTCACCCACTATAGTTCATTACCTTGGGATCTTCACCCAGTAATGCTATATAATGAGCATTGTAACATATTTTCTAATGAATCATTCTTTTCTTCTTTCAATTTTCTTTTAATGTTTTTGCTCTGCAAAGCTGTGTGTTCAACCTTTACTAGCTAGATTCATCTGTGCAGGTTTTCTAACACATTTACAGTGTTGTCTTTCGCGAACTTAGGGGCTCTATTATAGCTGGGCTATCAACACTGTGCTCTACTCAACCGCTCAATGCTTAATTGACCAAGTATTGTTCGCTAGCAAGCCCTTTGAGTTTTATAGCACTTTTTGAATTCAAATTCGATAGTTCCTCCCCATTTTGGGCCATCAATGCTTTCTTGGCGGTTGATTTTCCAAAATCTTACCAATAACTTTCGCCTTAAATACCCGCCATTTGCTCCATTTAGCCTCAAATCAGACATCTCATCATGAACAGTGACACCACTGGTCACTTCTCAGCCTACACGTGCAGCAGCGCAGCCCTCCATGCGTGGTCTTGAACCTTGTGACGTCTTACTTCTGCGCGCATCCCTTATTTTGCACAGAGCTACTGGCGCATCCCTTATATTGCACAGAGCTAGGCCAAATATTTTATAATCCCGCACTCCCTTTCAACTGTCTAGAGTGCTAAAACTGTCCGTCCTACGGCTAGTCTATTTAATAGAACAAAGGAATATTTAAAAAAATTCTACCAATTCGACTAAATTTGGTAACTATAAACCTCAAAACTTCATGATATTTTTAAACGAGGCTGGAAACTGAAAACTTCATGATATATTTAAACGACGCTGGAAACTTTCAGTTCTTCATATAGGAAGAAGTTTTCCCCTGGGCTTTATCCGTGGAACTCAAGCTCAAACCATAGTTACCAAATTTTCTCGAATTAAATTAACGTAAAAGATGTGGAAATTTACCATAGTTACCAAATTTTCTCGAATTAAATTAACGTAAAAGATGTAGAAATTTAGGGTAAAAAATGTGGAAATTTAGCAATTTGGTTCGACTCCCAAACAATTGGATGAAATTGGATCAGGTTCGTGGCTCAAGGGGTTAATCCAGTGAGATTAATTTAACTTACCAACAGGGATGGTTAATTCTTTGCCATAGGATACCCTCTGAACACAAGGGATTAATCTAGAGGAACTGGAAATCTATGCTTCATATCCACACGTAGCTTCATATCCACACGTAATGTTGATGGGTTAATATATTGTATAGGATTCCTTCTGAACAGAAACTGAACAGAAATAGATAAATGTAGGAATAATGAAAGAAATGGAAGGTAAAAGCAACATTTTGGAAGAAAAAAAAATGCACATATATAGATTCTTGTTCCAAAGGTTTGGAAAAATCAGAAAAGAGGAAAGTATAGAATCTGTGAAAGTTATTTAATTTTATTAGTGATTATTTTTTATAATTGGAAGGATTATATATAAATAGATTTTGAATATAAATTTATAAAGGCTTATATAGTAAGGTTTTAAGTTTTGAAATAAAAAAATATATTAAATTTAAATTAAAGGAAAAAAATTAAAAAAAAAATGAGTAATGATTTTTAATGAATTTTATTTAAAATTGTTATATTATTAAAATAAATTAAAAAATTAAATAAATTTGTAAGTTTTGGTAGGACTCTAGTATTTTCATGTCCATTACACACCCTGCTACATGGGGAAGGTAGCCTAAGATTTGAACCCAAAACTTCTGGTTCTGTGAGATTTCATTTCCACAGCCACTGCCACTTGAGCTACCCCCATGTAGACTAAAGAAAACATTAAATTTTTAAAATATTTATTAATTTTTTTTTTTAAATTGAATTTTTATTTTTCCATTTTTACCATATTTTATTTAATAAATCTGATTTCCAAATTAAACTTGACAACTATACCTTAATCATAATAATTTTAACTGATCAAACTTACCATAGAGGAAACAGGCTTTCCCCAACTCAATTTTCAGAAATTGATCACTCAACTGAAAAGGCTTTCCGCAGCTCAAAATGAAAAGATACTAACAAGACATTTCACAATTCAAAAAAATTGTATTATCAGTTCCGTAAATACTACCGTCAGTGACTAAAAAGTGAAATTAAAAACATAAAACAGTCCAAAGAATAATCAAAACAATTTGAATCTTTTTGACCATGAATAGAGTAAATATAGTAATTATTAGTTTAAATAGGTTATATTTTTCTTAAAAATAATGGAAATTTTTGTTAAGATTTTGAAAAAATTTATCTGAAATTTCTAGAAATTCAGATTACAATACTCAAGCGTCAAAGTTTTGGGTACCTAAGAAGTAGCGATATTCTAAATTTTGCATTTATTTCCAGTTTGACAAAACACAACCTTGCTAATGAGTAAGTGGTCATATTTTGGGTTTTGCATTTATCACCAGTTTTACAAGATGGATTCTTGAAAACACTGAATCTATTTCCACAGTTTAAAAGTAAATAAATAAAATAACTATTTCAGACACTCCGGCCGCCCTATTTCTAAAAAAAAATTCTCACCAAATTTCACCCAAAAATTAACCATTCTGCAACTCCGTAATTATATAAAAGATAAAAGAAGCAGAGATTTCATACACAAAGAAAGGACACCGCCTTCATACATCATTCATTCATGTGAGAGTGAATAGAGAAGATATATATGGACCGTGTCATCTCTTCTGCGTACGAAACACAGCGCGCCTTCTGAGGATCATCTCCTGCACCATGGCATACTCCTTGTATCATATATCTACAGATGATATATGCATACTCCTTCTATCCTTGTATGTATATATATAGTTGATATATACAGAAAGAATTTATGGATGGGTCACTCCATTCAGAAAGAAACGAAATTGGTGAGTAATAATGGTAAATCATGAGGATCATCTCCTGCACGATGGCATACTCCTTGTATCATATATATAGAGACGATATATACACACATGGGAATCTATGGATTGGGTCACTCCATTTAGAAAGAAACGAAATTGGTGAGTCATAATGCTAAATCATGAAGATCGTCTTCCGCACGATGGCATATTCCTGGTAGCATATATCTACATACAATATATACATATTCCTTGTATCATCTGTACAGATGATATATACACACATTGGAATCTATGGGTGGGTATTCCATTTAGAAAGAAACGAAATTGGTGAGTCATAATGGTAAACCATGGGAATCATCTCCTGCACGATGGCATACTCTTTGTATCATATATCTACAGATGATATTCTTTGTATTATATATATATATATATATATATATATAATATATAAAGTATATATATTATATTATAATTATTTATATTATAATTAAGTATAAAGATGATATTTGGAATTTATGGATGGGTCACTCCATTTAGAAAGAAACGAAATTGGTGAGTCATAATGGTAAATCATGAGAATCATCTCCTGCAGTATAGCATACTGCTTGTATTATATATTTAAAAATGATATATACATACTCCTTATATATATACCATCTAGAAATTCTTATATATATAAGAATCTCTAGATGGATCACTCCATTTAGAAACAAACGAAAATGGTGAGTCATAATGGTAAATCAAAGGTGGCATCTGATTTGAATTGTTCATATGCTGTCCATCCAACCTTGTAGACCGGTAATGTCATCCTATAAAATTTGGTTGTAGAAATTTTAAATGCGTGGGTGGTTCACGATATTCCTCCACTATTGTTATTATTACTAAATTTATTCTAAAGAAGTGCATATGTCTCCAAACTGCCGGCATAAAACGTCAATTTTGAAAGCGGATCGGTGTTTATTTTAATGTAAAGCCACCACATAACCAAGTCAATGTGGGCTGCGGCATGCTTTAAAAAAAGAAAGATAAGAGTTATCAGTGAACGAAATTTTAAAAATAGTTAAGTAATAAATTATTATAATAATTTATTTAGATTTTTTTATTTTGAAAATATGGCGTAAAGTAGTAACCGTTTCATGCCTCAACTGCGTCCGTTCCGGAGGGCAGCAAATTAATGGAAATTTATATTTATGAAGAAATAAACGCAAGTGTATGGTGAAAATACATAACAAACTTATGCACTGTAAAAATGAATATGTTTTAATTGAAAGGAAAATATGTATAGGCTATTATAGTAGTATATTTTAGCTGATGTAGAAGAATGGGATTTTGACAGTTTGAAATGTAAAGAAAAAGGAGAAACATAACTTATGAATAAGGTGGGAATTTATATAGAAGAATATATGGAATTAATCTTTAAATATAAAGGAAAAAGATAAATAAGGAATTTATATAGAAGAATATATCAAGTTGGGTTAGTTAAAATTTTAATATTTAAAGTATTTGTAGTATTTAGGATTTTAATTTAATTATCAATAATTATTAAGCTGATGATAGGAATTTAACCTATACAAAATACTTTAAAATGTTTTTAGTAGCATTTATATATAAAAGGTTAATATTTATCTCCAAAATAGTTATGTCATTTTTCAATAATGGGACTGATGTTTAAATGTAAAAAAAAAAAAAAGGAGAAACAAAACACATGAATAATAAGGGAATTTATATAGAAGAATCTATGGAGTAGGGTTAGTTAAAGTTCTAACAATGAGAGTATTTGTTTTGGATAGGGATTTAACCTCTACAAAATATTCTAGAATATTTTTAGTAGTATTCACAAATTAAAGTTAATATTTATTTCCAAAGTAGTTATGTCATTTTCTCAATTTTAATTAATTTGACTAATTCAAAAAATGTCATACGAACTAAGAGTGTCATATGAAGTGATTTATGATTTTTGGGTATGTGGTATTGATAAACTGTGGTATTTGTCCATGGTATTGTAACAAATCGTATTAATAGATTAACAATCTTCGTGATAAAATGGCATTGAATCTTCAAAGTCAAATGAAGTGATAGTCATATGAAGTGATTTATGGTTTTTTTTGGTATAATAGATTAAAAATATCCATGTACATTTAACTTATATGTTTATTCTTTTTATAATTAATGATAATGATAATTTAAATTAAATTTATAATTAATTTTTACTATTTTATTTTTAGCAATGTGAAATGTATCATGAAGTAAGCATTGTTTCGATGTTTATCATGAATTCATGTCTATGAGCTTTTACTAGCCATTTAATTTATATGGTTTTGTAAAAAAAGTGAAACATGATTATGGGTAGTTTGAAGTTTTATGCTTATTGAATGTTTATAGTTAATAGTATCATAGCTATATAATTTAATTAGCTAGTAAACATTGATAGGTATCAATACATGATAAGTTTATCATCAAGACCCTGACCTCATTATATATCTCACATTGTTATAATTGATTTTTTTTTTGCAAGTTAAATTTTGTACCCTTTGAAATTCAAGATGTATAATTGATAGACCATTTGTCAGAAATAGACCAGCCTAAATTCACCACAAGGGAAGCTAGATTTGTTGGCTAATAGAAAAAAGAGATAAAGCTTCAACAAAAAGAGATTTTCATCGATCACAACAGTTCCATAACATGAAAATACTACTAGATAAAACAAAGTAATCATAGAACAACATACTCATGAATATGAGGATGTCACAAGAGTAGGCTCCCTTGCACTTGTACCAACTAGTGCAAATGGCCTGAGATCATTTTGGAGCTCGCTCTCCAAGTGGACGAAGTGGGCATCCAATCTCTAAAGGTAAGACCTCTGATAATGTTGAACCCTCTAAATATCATTCAGGGACGAAATGATATCATTCATATATTCATTTTTTCCCTTCAGAACTTGGACTAATAATGTCTTCATTTACCAATGTAAGGTAATGAAATAGTGGTATTGGTTCCTTCATCCCTTGGTATGACTACGGTTAGAAATCTAGTTGAAGACCTGCTCCATAATTTTACTAATTGAATATTCATGGCGATCTTTAGTAGCATAGGTCTCCAGCTATTGAATCTCCTCCTAAATGTTAGGAGAAGTTGTTAAGTGATAAATGGTTGCTCCTTCTTGGGCCTAGGTATGAGCACATGATTAATCTTGATGACCATGCCTGCCAACCCCTCTACAAGTGTGTATCCTCTAATGAGGCATTATGATCAAGGATAAAGGGTACCAAACATTGAACCAAGGCAACAATCCACTCCCCCATAACGAAAACCAATCAACATGTTCCCCCTCCCCAATTGTAAATTAGCAACAGAAATGATAGCAGAGGCCCGCCAACCCCCTCAAGAAATAACTAATGAAAATATAACTGACACACAGAGACTCAAACCAGCATGAATACCAAATAACTAGGAAGCCATGGGGAGAATGTTGTAGAACAAGGCTCAATCAAATACCTAGAGACCAGTGGAATTAAACCATATTAGCCCCTTGATAGGCCTCCAAATTAGATATGATTTAAGCCCTATTTGACCATCCTTCAACGTATTTAACCTCTCTCTTTACATTTGATGACAAGCTTTTGAGCTATAATGTGTTCATTAGGAAGGTTTGGAGATAAGTGCATATTATGTGTTTAATATTATTTAACTATGCAGAATATGAAGAGAATATTGAGTAAATTTTAAATGAGATAATATAGGGACCTGCTCCCTGCTACAAGATGAACCAAGATTGGATAATAAATGAACAATATATTATGAAATTATTGAATATATTCTAGAGCTCCATTGATTGAGAAAATCTAGGAATGTGCTCCATGTCATTTAATGAAGATTCCTACTGTTGGGAACCAAATCCCCTTTTTGAGGGATTTTGGAGGGGAAAGTTGCCTTCTTTCAAGGAGGATGCTTCCCCATCAAATTTTATAAGTACCAATTCAAATTTTCCTCTAGGGGAATGTATTTCTTAGTCTTTTTGTGGAGAAAACTTTTTATTTAGCAGCTCTACTTTCATTTCTAGCAGGTATGTACTTGGATTGACTATAGTAATGAATATATATATATATATGAATACCATGGAATTAGAGATGTAGATAGTATAATATAGTGATAAATATCAACTCATATCAACCCACCAAGTTCTTATTTAACTTCATAAATGATACCTGTAGTCTTGATGCATATGTGTGAATAATGATCATAAAAAATTTGTAGAAGTTGAAGAACCAAAACATCATCCTTTGAAAAATCTAAGAAATTCCAAGATCGATGCTACATAAGATGTCTAAAAGCTCCATGAGAAGGAGAAATTATATTTATACTTCACTTAGTGAGGATGTTTTATTTTTTAACTTTATAATCGAAAGCCAAATTAGAGGTTTTCTTCCAAATAAAAGTTTTGGTACTGTATATACTAGATAATTCTCATTTTTACTCTAAAGGAAAAGAAATTGCATTGGAGAAAAAATATAGTATACATACATAATAGATTTATTCATAAAGTTCAAAATTATACAAATATCGAATTATTCTCCATGGATCAAATAATTATGATTGGATTATTGTGTTTGTGCCAAAAGGAAAGCTATACCATTATCTTTCCTTCCAATCCAAGCATAAATGTAGTGCTGACAACAACATATATTTATATACACTTATTTTGCACTATCATTGATCTTCATAAATTGTTTGAAATTCAATAATTAAAACCTATAACTCTAACCATTGTGATTATTAAGACAATGTCACCCCTAGAGCATTGGTTGCATAAGTGTAATGGTGTCTAGAAGAAAGCTAGTAATCACTATGTATCCTTCTTGCATAATCACAAATGCACTACCAAGAACAATATCATAGCACTAACCATGGTGAGGGTCAAATCTTGATAGTTTTTTCTTCTGGCACAAGAACAAAGAAATCTAGTGCATTCTATAATTCCTTCTAACACAAATACAAGCGCATTTCCAACAATAATGTTGCACTGCGAAAAATCTTTAATGTGTGAAATATTTACTTCTATCACAAACACAAACACATTTTCAACAATAACATTGCAAGATGAGGGAAATTTAACACATTCTAACCTTCCTTCTAACATAACGAAAAACATATTTATAATAAAAACATTGCATTATGAAAGAAAGATGATGTGTGCTAGCTTTCCTTCTATCACAAGTAGAAGCCCATTTTGAACAAAAACATTGCACCTCAAATGAAAGTTAACAATCGATACCATTCCTTCTACTACAAAGATAAGAATATTTCTAGAAGCAACACAACATGGTCAAATAAATCTAGCACATGCTAGGTTTGCTTCTAGCACAAGCACATTGCCAATAACAATATTCTAAGGCGAACGAAATCCGCCACTTGCAAAATTTCCTTCTAACATAAATAAACACATTTACTCACAAAAACATTTCAAAGTAAAAGAAATCTTACAATTTCTATAGTTTCTTCCATAACAAATTCAATCACATTGCCAAAAACAACATTGTAAGGTGGAAGATATCTAGCATACACTTGATCTACTTTTAGCACAAACACAAGCACATTGCCAACAATAACATTGTAGGGAAAACGAAATCCAATGCATCATAGATTTCCTTCTAGCATAGACACAAGTACATTTCCAACAATATTTCATTGAAAAAGAAATCCAATGTAGGTCATATTTAATTTTAGCACAAATACAAGCACAATGCCAACAACAATATTGCATTGTGAAAGAAATCTATTGCATACTAGATTTTATTATAGTACAAACACAAGCACGTTGCAAAAACAATATTTCATTGCAAAATAAATTTAGTGCATCCTATAATTCCTTCCACCATACAAAAACACATTGCCAACATCAATATTGTAGGGTAAAAGAAATCTATCTCATGCTAGATTTCTTCTATCACAAACATAAGCATATTTCCAATAACAATAATGCAAGGTGAATTACATGTTATTTGTACTTATATTCGAAACACAAACATGTCACCAATAACAACATTGCAAGGTGAACGAAATCTAACACATGCTAGATTTCTTTCTCTCACAAACACAAGAACATAACAATATTGTAAGGTGAAAGAAACATACTGCATATTAGATTTACTTCTAGCAAAAACAAGAATATTGTCAAAAATACAATTGCAAGAAAAAAGAAGTCTGGTGTGTGGTAGATTTTCTTCTAGCACAAACAAAAACACATAACATTGTAGGGCTAAAGAATCTAGCACATGCTAGATTTTGTTATAGCATGAACACAAACATATTACCAACAATATTTTAGGGCAAAAGAAATCTAGCACATGCTAGATTTCCTTTTAGCACAATCACAAGCACATTGCAAATAACATAATTATAAGGTGAAGGAGATATTATGCATACTAGATTTCCTTCTAGCACAAACAATTGAATTTCCAACAACAACATTGCAATGCGAAAGAAATCTAGTGCACACTAGATTTCCTTCTAATGCATATACAACCACATTGTCAATAAAATCATAGAAGGGTGAAATAAATCTAATTTATGCTATATTTCCTTCTACCACAAATACAAACACGTTATAACATTTCTAGATTAAATAAATCTAACATATGGTAGATATACTTCTAGCACAAACAAAATATATAACCTTTTTCTTCTTGATATGTCACTCTATCTTAAGAGTTTGAGTGGTAATTCCTGCCAATGCATTACAAGATATGGTCGGAATCATTTCTTCTTTCTCTAGGGTTGGTTCCTAGTGTATATCTTCTTCTTTTGACGTTTCTCATTTCTTTTCTTCCTCCTCTTCACATTCTATGTTAAAAAAATTCTTCCCAACACACTTATGACCTTTAGTGTATTTGTTATCACAATTCTAACAAGGCCCTTTTGCTCTTTTTTCTTCCAATTGTTGTGGTGTCAACCTTGTATCTTGTGAAAGGCTAGGGGAAAAGCAATACTTCCATATTTATAGTTGTGAGTGGTAGGCTTCCTTGTTGCCATAATTTTCCTTTCAATTTTTCTTGCCAACATGAATGTCTTCTCCAATTAATCAGGTTCCCAAAGGCGAACCTCATGTTATATGTTATCCTTTAAACTCCCTATGAACACATCAATTTTGTGCTCCTCTGGAATATATTTTAACCTTATATTCAGTTTTTGGAATTCCTCAATGTGCTCCACCATTGAACCCTTTTGTTTGATATTTATCAATTGGCTAAAGAAGGCGTTGCTTTTTGTATCCTTATAAGGTGCTATCATTTCCTCCATAAAAATTAACCTAGTGACAATTTGTTTATGAGAGAAAATCCACCGATACAATACAAACTGATTGGTTTCTAAATATAAATTTTAAATTCATACCTTTTATGTGTTCTGCACATTATGGAGATCAAAATATTTCTCCATCTGTAGTATCCATGTTATGGGATCGTTGTCATCAAAATTCCTCATATCGATCTTTGGAACATGGTGGTTCTTCAATCCCACATTGAATTCTATGGAATCATGATTAACATTTCTTTTGTTCTCATCATGAGTTTCCTCTACTACCTTTTTTCCATTAGCAAGAATTTCTTGAAGCAACTTTTACAAACCTCCTCTCAAGCCTTCCATGTCTTTCTTCAAATATTCAATGTTTACTTCTAAACCATCCATCTTATATTCCATGCCATCAATCTTAGCTTCCACACCATTCATCTTAGCTTCCACACCTTTCTTTAAACCATCCATCTTAGCTTCTGTTACTTTTTTTAAGATTGAAATTTGTTGCACTTGGTCTTGTAATTTTGATATATCATGTTGAATTTCTTCCTCTTCTTCATGAGTCATGGTAGAGATTTCAAGTTGCTTACTAGATGTTTTCATTTTCTTTCTTCGGGGCATCAATTAATTATTATTATTATGCTTCACTAGTTAATTACTTCAAACTAATTTTTCAAACCAAACTTGTGCAAAATTTTAAAAAGACTACACACCTTTTTTGCTTTGTAGGAGATCGATATTGAATCTATTGTATCTCTGTAATTTCAGATCTCCAAGGTCTCAAATTTCATCTTGTGGTAGCCCTCTGAGTCATATTTCCAACCACATAAGTCTGATCAAGATTGGATTCTCCAAGAAAGAGTTATTCCAAATATCCCATGATGATCTGATTATATATTTGTTCCGTAGATCGAAATTGTATAAAGTGTCATGTGTCATTATTTCGACCTTCAAACCTAGAAACGATACAAAGAAAAATACAATCCATCCTATCTCTGTAACATTTTACAAAATTTCAATATGATGCTTAGAGATAAATTTATGACTATTTTCCCCGGGTCACCTGTTTGAGATATAATTCGGGAGCCTATAAAACCCTAACTTCATTGGATCTTATCTCTGAAAATATAGCAATACAAGATCTAAAATTTGGACACAAGGTTCACCAAGATTTTGGATCAAATGGGTTTTAATTTAACCTTATGAAAATTCGTAGAAACAAAGTTATAGAGAAAATTACACGATGACTTGTTTGAAAAAGTCGAAACCCTAGAATCCAAAGCTTTGATTCCAAATGTTATGCAACCAACTCACAAAATAGAAGAAAATATAGATCAATGACTTCAAAATAAGCCTCTTCAAGGGGGCCACCTTCTTTACATTCAACAAATGAACAATTCTTCAATGATACAAATGACAAGACCTCCTTTATATATATAGGAGTCTAAGGGGTCACAATACAATCAAAGCCTACATAAGAATAATATTGTAGGAGCACAAAAATAAAAATAGTGGGCTTCTATGGGCCACAATAATACAATAAGGGGGTTGCACTAATAACAATAAGGGGTTACACTAGTAGTATAGGGACCTAACATACCCACGTCATCAAATAGAAGTGTTCATAGTAAAGAAGATCCAATTTCAATTTCATGTTCAGAAAATAAACGACAGGTCAAAACACAAGGAGATAATCAAAGAATTGTATCATAAATAAGAATTGTTCATATCTATCACTACTTACAAGAAACAATGTTCATATATACAACTCTTGACTAAAGAATTGAAAACCAGAACAATGAAAACCTTATAAAGTAATTTATTAACGGAGGACATTGATTATGGCCAAGCTAGGAAAGCTTGAATTCATAAAAATATTTTAGGAATGAAGCTCTCAGTTCAACAAAATATTATTAAGAAAATTACTATTACAAAAGTACCTTAAAATGAAATGGGGAATTCGAATGGATTTTGTAACAATATAGGAGAAATATTTCACGATCGAAATATTGGACTAAATATACATAGCTAAACACAAGTTTCCATACCAACCACCAAGAAGAGAAACCATTATATGGCTTAAATGCTAACCCTACCGAAACATTAAATGAATTTTTTTTATAGAATATAACCAAGTGAAGCAAACCCCAACTTAATTCATAGGTAAATTGTATTATATAAAAATGGTATAACATATATTCGTTCTAGGATAGAGGTCGTAATATGAAACATTCAGAATTCACTCTTAACCGTCAAACTTGAAGCAACCCTAAGGGTCTTTGTATCTAGCACAACTTAATAATTTAAAGACTTGGCTCTCATTTACATTATAAAGAATTCATGAGCCAAACCTTGTATAAAACCCTAAGGTGCCAACAAGAAATAAAAATGGTAACTATGGTTCATGGTTGGACCATATCTTGAAAGGAAATTCACTCCAAACCTATAAATATAGGATAATCAAAGTAAATATCGGAAACTGGTAAAATCGGGGAGTAGGAATGTCAAAGAACTTTGAACCGAGTTCAAGACCAAACCTGGAGAGGGAAACAAAAAACCAAACAAGAATAAGTTCCAGTGTTTAAATTAATATACTACACGGACAGATCTATGCATAACTAGTATAGACCCATCTTAAATACTAATCTAATTTATTCATGTGCAATTTTTTTTATGAGCAGATATTATTTAAATTTTTAGTATAGTTATTTAATTTTTTAAATTTTTATTTTGGCCAACGTGAACAATATTTCAATTTGATGATGGACGAACATCCTTACACATCATACTAGAATGTAGAATGAACCTCTCAATTTCAAAAACTAAAGAAATTTACATGTTAAAAACCCTAATTGAGTCCACGTTTCCAACATTGGTACAAAAATAGAATTTGGGGTAAATAGAGAATTGTCACATACCCCATTGGCCTAATTTGATAATTTCCTACTAGGCTCCCATTCCATAAATTTTCTTCTATTAATATTAGATTCAATTGTCATCACAAGTATAATTATTCCATCCTTACATGAACAAATATTATTCATGCAACTATACTCATATTATTCAACATTCGGCAACATCAGAGTAATGAACTGTACCCCCTCGAAACAATAGTACAACTCTTTCTATGCTTTACTGGATCTGTGATGTGGAATTTTGCATTCAATTACAAGACTTACATTTCAAATCAACCCTTAAGCATAAATTATAACTTGGAGAACATAATCAATCATGGCATGCAACCAATAATATTCTTTGATGACTCAACACAACATTAATGGAATGTTATCCTGATTTTACTATAACTAGCATGGCCATGAATCATGATCATAGTCCTATTGGCATAGTCGAAGTATTACTGAAATATCATTTATGCAATATGATTAAATGGTTAAACGAGCCTCCATGGATGCAACTCCCATGATTCCTACTGCATAGCATAGATAACTTAAACCATACATTATACCATTTCAAGCCTTAAAACACAATTATTCCACATATATTATTGTTTCATGCATAAATATTCACCACCTTAAAATAATATATCTCCTATAAGTTTATAGAGGTGTTAAGTTTAATTGTGATTCAATTTAGATTCAGTCGTTATCTCAGGTATCCATATATAATCATCTCATAAATAAATCTAGTATAGGCAATTATGTTCTGTCATAGTGGTCACATTCAAATTCCACCATTTGTAACATGTTCCATACAACTCCTTGACCAAAGTATTAATAACTACCTGCTATGCTCCCATCACTAAATCTACACTTTGATGTAATAGGGATCACATGCATAAGAATTTAATCATCAAGATAACACATACAGCTATACACATGTGATGAGAAATTAAACAACATAAAAAGGAGTAAACATACAGTACATCCCATGAGAGTGGTTCAAACAAGAGCAATTGGAAGAAGGTCAGTTGGAGAATCAAGCACCGCCACCCAACCTAGAACTGTCTTCTACCAGTTCACCACCGAGCTGAGAGTTCTTTCCATGGATCAACCACCTCATGTTAATCTCTGCAATGGGTATTTAATAACCTCTTTCATGATATGGTTTCCATTAGTGGCGTCTTGATTTTATGGATTTGCCTAAGAATTGACCAGAAAAGATTGTATTTCTCTCCCACAAGGTTTTTCCTCATAAAATCTTGTGTTTCTCTCCTGCAAGGCGTTTATATTAACTTAGCATTCTTTTACAATTAAGAAAGCTAATGTATATTTATCTCCCAATCCATTAAGCTTTATCTAGAAATTTATCTAGAAATTTATCTAGAAATTTTATCATGAAAGAATTAACCCTTCCCATTCACTAATGGGATTTGGCAAGAATCTCAACTCTTAGTGTCTCTCTTTTCTAAGTGATTAATTATTTTATTTATTTCATAATGCATTTACTTGTCTTGTTACACATTAGACCTAACTTTTCTCAACTTAGGTTAGCAAAGTTTTACATACAATGGAGGGGTGTTACATAATCACCCCCCTTAAACTTATAGCATCCTTGGTGTATTTATGCATCTTACAATATTATTTCCTCGTCCACAAGTAGTTGTCTCTAAATTCACAGGCTCCCATGGCCTTGTCATTTGATGAAAATCTTCTGATATATATCAGTTATAAGGAGCACATCTCCTTCCATCGCTACCTGAAACATTTGTTTCAATCAATTTTGTGAGATATTTTAGATGCAGAGACTCCACTATGTTTACCACATTTAATATCATAATTTGATATACAGTACTACTACTTGAGTAGTTACGACTTATACTTCCCACCATTTATTGTGTCTAAAGAGATGCATTTTCTTACCCTACATTCTTCCAAGCCTTTGTGTTCTTTCTGAAAACTTGCTTCCCACAATTTCCCTACATACAACAAGTCAACTAGCACATTTGCCAAATTAATATGTACAAAATATCATATCAGATTAGATCACACATAACCATCCAAATCATATGTACCCATCAATTATAGATCACATGTAATCCTCATAAATCACAATCATAATCACCTGCATGCAACACTGACACAAACCATTGATACTTATGCTTAGTTTCCAATACCAATCCTTAGTTTCCACCTTTGTCCTTCCTTTGTATGCACTCTCAATTGGTTTCCTTATTAGGAAATCACCCAATGTCTTCATGCGTACCTACACATAGGGTGTATTACACAAAAATCTGTACATATCATATATTATCATGCAATACATGTATCCATACTCGTACCATATGTACCGCTTATACACCGTACCATCTGTACAACTTGTACACCATACCAATGTTCATAGCATCACTTCCATGACATATACTTCATCCACATGTTTCCAACCATGCCAGTATTATGCCCAAAAACTCCTTCATTTATTTATATTATTTTTAGGTAAGTTGATCAAAATGTGCTCACTTTATAGATAGGAGAATAAGGAATTTCATGGATCTGTTCAAATTTTGCAACGAGTGAAAATTTTTATGTCGAAGTGTTCAAGTGCTTTTATTTAGAAAATCATTTTCATATTTCATGTGTTTGTAGTACAATGTCAGAAAGTATCATAGAAGTAATCATGCACACTACAACTTTATCATATTCATAACTTTGAGTTTTGGGACTAAATCTATCACCTAGACAAGGTTTTAACAACAACGAAGTATGGCTTTTGCTTTATCATAAAGCAAACTATTGACTATGATAATTAACTTCATATTTAACTAAGAAAAATGATCGTTTGGTACTTAAAATTACTCCATACTTAACTAATCATGTCATATGCTCTTTTTACACCTCTTCCAACATCTCTTTGGCCATGAATAATTTAGTGTAGGTACAAACTCATTTCCCCTTCATGAGTTATAAATGAAAGTTACAATGTTTTCCATTCCACACCCTTTAAGTTTTTACACATTATGTCTACCATGGTGTTATCCTAGGGTATTTACATGTTAACACTTCATGTTAACATTAAGTCACCCCAGAAACAAAGAGATCAGTTATCGAATTTATTCATGAATTCTCGTGTGGTTTATACAACAATTCTTATGTTGTCCTATTCAACTGAGACAACATTATTAATGCAAATTGTCAGGTAAACTTCCCAATATTGCTTGGTAGAAAATAGGGGTACAACATATGTATTTTAGTTGTTATGATTGTGATTTAAGTGACTAGATTTCTAGATCCCCATATTGTTACGCAGTAATTTGTCACCGTTGGTCACCGTCCTTGCTACCCTTACTTTCGCACATTGGAGGACACATTTATGGATTTGTGACTAGTGACACAACTTAAAAACACTTGCATTGGATTCTCCTAAGTATGAACTTCAAACTCCTTGAAGACACCTTTTGCATTTTAGCCCTAAAAAGTGCCCTTTTTCCATTAGCGCGGGTCCACAGTGTCTTACCCGCACCAATGGCTCAGTTACTCCAAAGGGGACGCGTCCATGGACGCTCTGTCATAGAGCAAAGCCCGCGCCACCAAAATTTGGTTATGATTTTTAGCCAGCGCGCACTGAAGTGTTTTTTCCTTCATTGCTCATGCAGTTCTCTGGGAAAAAATCTCATGGAAGTGGTCGAGTGTCATCTTTTTATCCATGACAACCAAGTTCAGTGGTTATTCTGGGACAATGCTAAATCTTCAGTAGGTGTCCAGATACAATGCATACTTCCTCCTCCTCCATCTATAAATGACTGTCACCCTGCATTAAACCAACTAGTTTTGCTAGAGCTATTGTGAGTGCCAAGATTATGTTGGAGTGATAGTGAGAATTGAGAATTAT
>APFE031698877.1:87478-109287 GCA_000404065.3 Pinus taeda | reverse complement strand
AAGTCTGCTTTCACACCCATTACAAAAAATTAGATTCTTCGGTGAAGGGCTAAATCTGATCTGTAAGTGGGTGATTTAATAAGCATGGAAGAGAATACAGGACAACTTGAACCTAACAAGTTCCTTCACTGTTTACTGCACATATTTTCCATGAGTCACAAATTTCCACTCAAAAGTTGTTAAATGAAGGATCAATGTTCTCCTAGAATAGGATTCTGCATTTTTCCAATAACTATACTTCTTTGGATAAATAAAATATGCAATATTTCTTAATCAATGTGAAAGGCAAATTTGTTCATTCCATGTACCTTTTTAATATCTAGACCATATTAACCATTTTCTCCAGCTCCGAAAAAAGGTTAGAGAAGGCATGTAGTAATTAAGATATGCATTGCAACCAAAAGAATGCTTTGATCTGTAGTAAACAAATTTTCAATCTCTTTCTAAGTTTATTCTATGACTTTTTCTCTACCCTAATCTGGATAAAAGATCATTTGTTTTATTTATAAAAATCCATTAAAATTCATTATTATCCATAAGATCCTTATCATTATTTAATAGTATTACTACAACAACTTCTTACCATCCTCTAGTGCAACCCCATATAAATATTGGTCCAATATGCATCTCTAGATTACATATCTCTAGTTCCAGTGTTTTGATAAGTTGGCCCTTTCTCTAAGCCTAATATATGCATCTTCTAAGTTTTGCAATTTCAAGGTACTAGAATGAATTGAGTTAGGTCTATGCTATTGTACATATGCAATGCATCCAATTCACTATCTATATGCAAGCACACACTCATACATGCTAAGTGTTGATGCATCAATGACATCCAAACTATGACCATGGATTTTATCGATACAACTAGATTTAATACACAGATGCACGCATATGATGAGATGAAGAATGATCTAAGGGTGAAAGTCGATGTTGATACTCATATGGATATAGGAGGTTTTTAAAGCAATCTTATTGATCCAATCTTCGGTGGAACTAGAAAGATAGTTACCTTATCCAACTGGCTGCTTTCAAGGTAGCTTGATCAACAAATCAGTGGATAAACATTTCCATATTAGAGGATAACGTAAGCCACAAAATCGGCTTTGTGGATCAAAGGAATTTGAACCTCTCTGAACCAGTGGATAAGGTCGAATGCTCACAAATGCTTCCAGATCCGTGGATAAGGTCGAAAGGAAAAAATCATCTTTATGGTGATTTTCTTCATCATCCAGTTTGATAGATGTGTTTGCTTTAATTCACATACTTACAAAAGTTGTGTTAATTCCGGAAGTAGGAAATCCACTAACCAAAAGGCGGAAAGGATCATTCGGCTGCTAATACCATTCTTTCATTATGGCGCGTCAAACTAGGTTTTACTCCCCCAATTGCATATGATCAAAGAGTTTCCATGTCTCATCCCAATATCCTTTCTGGGTAAAGCTTAAGATCATTGCATTCCAAGAAACCATATCTCCTACTACCATTTTCTCAAAGACATGCTAGGCATCCTCTATACTATACGTTTGGCATACATGTCTATGAGAGCGTCTTCAACAAACAAGTTCGATACAATTCCATTCTAAGTGAGATAACAATGGATTTCTTTACCCCAACTCAGTGCTATCAAATAGCCTTCAACTGGAAGTGCACCAGAAATCATGATAACATCTGGCCTCACACCTATTGATTTCATCATAGAGAAAGTTCCCACTGCTCCAGGTCCAACATGCCAGCACAAGACTTGTGAACACTCAGAAACGTAACATATAGGGAAGCATATCTGACTTATTATGTCATTTAGTTCTTGATGGCAGACACCTGCAACAGACAGAATACGTCATCTGAGTTACCAGTAGTAGTACTCCCTGTGCTAACACCCATTTACACATCAATCTAACCCTTAGACAAGAACCATCGTTGTTCTTGTTATATATGTGGTTATATAAATTCGATAGGTTGTTGCATTTACTCCATTGAAGCTCGACCAATCACATTGTAAGCTCATAAATGTCTATGACACATTTCACCTTCGAGGTTTTGTTTTTAACCTATCCATATTATTATGGAATAGAAACCTTATTACACTATCGCCTTCATTATTCCAAAATCTCTTATTTTTCAGTATATATACTAATATATGTACAATAAATATGCAGCCTTAAATGTAGGCATTAGGAGAGGTGCAATTTGAGTTAGGGTTGGGCGAAGTCCTTCGAAGACTTCTTTTCCCGCCGGCATGTTTTCTAGCACTCATTGGTTAAGTCAATGGGGCAGCAATTGGGTCATGGGTTCCATACATACTAACCTTTACTAAATTCTTGACATATAACTAACCTCCGAGAAGGCACGTCTCGATATATTACCGTAGATGGAGTAGAGTTTAAAGGGGTTCTTTAAAAAAATCTTCCCACAATGCCACAGAATTCAAAATATTAGAACCATTATATTACAAAGACTACACTTTTCCAAATGCATTCAAAAGATGTGGAACATATCGAAACCACCTATTTCTCGACAATCAATTACTTTAAATAGATTGCTTTGATATAATAACATTTTATATAACATGGATTAATATATATATGTTATTTTTTCCACATTCCCTCACATAAATCATTTTAAGATTTAGAGTTAACCTTAAGGAATTCTAATTTCCTTTGATTATCATTAATCACTATTGACATGCTTTAAATTTTAAGATTTAATTTCAACCCTTTATGGATTTCAGGTTATTTTTCTTATAAAATTTTTATAACCAAAACCCTTCAATCAAAACCTCTTATTTGTTTAAAACCTAAAGCTCATTCATACCTTACAAAGGTGGCTTGGCCCATAGGCTAAAAATGTTTGAACTTATGCTCCAATACCATTTTTCACATACCCCTCGGCCTAATTTGATAATTTCCTACCAGGCTCTCATTCCATAAATTTTCTTCGATTAAACTTAGATTCAATTGTCGTCATAGGTATAATTATTTCATCAATACATGAAAAAATATTATTCATGTAGCTATATTCATATTCTTCAACATTCTGCGACATTGAAGTAATGAACCGTACCCCATGAGAACAATACTACAACTCCTTATGTGCTTTACTCGATCCATGATGTGGACTTTTACATTCAATTACAATGCTTACAATTCAAGTCAACCCTTAAGCATAAATTACAACTTGGAGAACAGAATCAATCATGGCATGCAATGAATAAGATTCTTTGATGGCTCAACACAATATTAATGGAATGTTATCCTAATTTTACTGTAACTAGCATGGTCATTAATCATGATCATAGTCCTACTGGCATAGACAAGCCATGCAACCAATAAGATTCTTTGATGACTCAACACAACATTAATGAAATGTTATCCCTATTTTACTGTAACTACCATGGCCATGAATCATGATCATAGTCGTACTGGCATAGTCGAAGTATTACTAACATATATTTTATAAAATATGATTAAATGGTTAAACGAACCTTGGTGGATGCAACTCCCATGATGCCTACTACATAGCATAGATAACATGAACCATAGGTTATACCATTCCAAGCATTAAAACATGATTATTCAGCATACATCGTTTTTTCATGCATAAATATTCACCACCTTAAAATAAGAAATCTCCTATAAATTTAAGAGGTGCTAAGTTTAATTGTGATTCAATTTAGATTCAGTAGTTATCCCACGTATCCATATATAATCATCTCATAAATAAAGCTAGTATAGGCAATTCTGCTCAGGCATAGTGGTCACATGTAGATTCCACCAAAGTATTAATAACTACTTGTTATGCTCCCATCACTAAATCTACAATGCTAGGGATCACATGCATAAGAATTTAATTATTAAGATAACACATACAACTATACACATGTGATGAGCTAGTATAGGCAATTCTGCTTAGGCATAGTGGTCACATGTAGATTCCACCAAAGTATTAATAACTACCCGTTATGCTCCCATCACTAAATCTACAATGCAATAGGGATCACATGCATAAGAATTTAATCATCAAGATAACACATACAACTATACACACATGTGATCAGCAATTCAATAACACAAAAAATAAGGAGTAAACATACATTACATCCCATGAGAGTCCCATGAGAGTGGTTCAGACAAGAGCAATTGGAAGAAAGTCGCCTGGAGAATCGAGCACCATCACCCAACCTAAACTATCTTTTACCAGTTCACCCCCTAGCCAAGAGTCCTTGCCATGGATCAACCCCCGAGCCAAGAGTCCTTGCCATGGAGCACCATCACCCAACCTAAAACTATATTTTACCACTTCACCCCCTAGCCAAGAGTCCTTGCCATGGATCAACCCCCGAGCCAAGAGTCCGTGCCATGGATCAACCGCCTGTTGATCTCTGCAATGAGCATTCAATACGCTCTTTCATGATACCTAGAACTATCTTTTACCAATTCACCCCGAGCCAAGAGTCCTTGCCATGGATCATCTGCGTGTTGATCTCTGCAATGGGTATTCAATACCCTCTTTTATGATATGGTTTCCATTAGCGGTGTCCCACTTTTATGGGTTTGCCTAGGCTTTTACGGAAAAGCCCGTCTTTCTCTCCCAAAGTTTTTCCTCATAAAAGCTTTATTTTCTCTCCAGCATGGCTTTTATGTTAACTTAGCATCCTTTTACAGCTAAAAAAACTAATGGATATTTATCTCCCAATCCATTAAGCTTTATCTAGAATTTTATTTAGAAGTTTTATTATAAAAGAATTATCCTTTAGCATTGACCAATGAAATTTCTCAACGATCTCTTGGCGCTTTTTAAAATAATTAATTATTTTATTTATTTCATGCTTTTCTTGTTACACATCAGACCTAGTTTTTCTCAACTTAAATTAGCAAAGTTTTACATTAAAAAAAAAAAGTATTACAAAAATATCAAAAAACTAAAAAAATTCTAAAATAGGGAAAACCCTAAAAAAGATTTCATCTTTTTTTTTAAGCAGTAGACAGCGTAATTTCCCAGTTGCCGGATGTGGAGGCGATACTCCATACTCACCAAACAACCCTGCAAATGGTTAACCCATAATTATTAAAATTTACTACCTAGGTATATGTATTTCATTTAGCAGATAATACATCATTATTACCGTGTACTGGTGCGGAGATCTAGAACCTGAAAATGGGCCGGTGCTCGACCACAAAATCCTTTATATCTCCGGGCAATTGGCTATATTTTCAATTAGACTAAACCCTTTTCATCTTTCGATCATAGCGACCCAGTTCGGATTCCAATTCAGGAAAAATTTCTAACGCTTAAAATTCAATACAGTAAAAGTTTGACAGTGAGTTTACATCTTATAATAAAAGGGTGTAATTTTAGGAATATCGAATAATTTTTTATATAATAGATAAGGTAAATTTGAAGTTACAAATTTATCTGATTATAAATTATTTTATTTAATATAAATTAAATATTTATACAAATTTTATATTACTATAAATCATACAGATTTGAGTGTTTTAGTGAATTCTTATGAAAAAAGCTATTTCTTCTTATATTTACGCCATAAGGCGTTCCCCTCTCAAATCAACTCCCCTAATTGTCACGTGTACTTGTTTGAGCCATTGGATCAAATGTTAGACGATTAAAACGTTCCAAACCATTGGATGTAGTTTAGGTTAATTTTTTATATTCTTTCCCCACAGGTTTTTTTTGTTGTTTCAAATCTCGCTGAGCAGGGCGCATCCGTCTCTGGGCATCCCACTCCAGGCGCTTGGAGGTTAATGAGCTTTTATCCCAGCGAGGGTTTTGCAGACAGAGTTTTTAATGGATCTAGGCTTTAGATTTCATCCCAGGGAAGAGGAACTGGTTGGCTCAACCTCTGGACTAATGCCTGGAAGGCACTCCACGCTCTTGGAGTCGCAGATGACCTTTGTGCCACCCATTTTCGATTAGAAGGGTAAGATCCTCTGACACTGCCCTGTATTCAATACAATGCCCTATATTCAATACAATTGAATCGAATCAACCCTAATTCATTCATGGCCATCGCCATGGAGGTTTCAGTTCACAGATGATCTGCCTGGAGGATGAAATGAACAAACAAATTCCATACATAGTCCCTGGAAAACGGTGAGAATTGCCCGCTTGTAATAATCTTAATCGTTACAAATTATGATTGATAACAGAAAGTGGTTGCAAAGTTGTTAATTTATTGGTAAATGTCTTCTGCCTCCATGGCTCTACCCAGGCTACTATTCACAGCGATTACAACACCAAATGTTGCACAGGTCGGCACAAACCCTGCCTCCTGCATTTTAATCATATAGCATTTTGCATCATCCGGTAATTTTGCAGCAGCAAACATCTGAATGAGAGAATTATAAGTGCATTTATCATGTGAATCTCCTTCATTATCCATGCTCTCAAACAATTTCCGTGCCTTGTCATAAAGTTTTGCAATTCCATAAGCCTTAATCATAACATTGTATTCCAATACACTTTGCTTTGCTCCTCTTTCTGTTTCACAACTGTAGCTGAATACCTTCTCAGCATCCAACCAATACCCCATCTCTCCATATGCGTCGATAATGGCAGCGTAGCTCTTGGAGCTGATTCCTCCAAGAAGCCGAAATATTTCAAACCAGGACCATGCTTTCATCAGCAACCCCATCTCTATGCACATTCTGATAATAACAGGCCTTGAGAAGTCATCCACACGAAGCCCCAATTCATCCATCTCCTAGACCAGGGATTCAGCTTCTCTAATCATATGTTTCCCACAAAGTACACGCAACAGAGTTCTATAAGTTACAATATTAGGTTGAACTCCAGTTTGTTTCATTCTGGTGAAATAAGTTAATGCCATGTCTATATTATTATTTTCGGCATTCATTGCTATAAGAGTATTGTAAATCATAACGTTTGGCGGGCACCCTGTTTCCTCCATTTTATTCATGAGAACCTTTGCTTCTTCTAGATGACCATATGAACCACAAATATGAATCATAGTATTAAAAGTAACAATGTCAGGACAAATACCTGATTTGAGCATCTCCGAGAAGGCATTTGAGCATTTGCCGATGCGGCCTGCCTTTCCATACATATCAATCAAGGTATTATATGTGAAAGCCCGCTGTGGCCTATGAGTTTGGGACCACTTCCTGTAAAACTCTTCCGCCTGGTCAAACTCTCTAGCTTTCTTGTACATATGAACAACAGTATTCATGGTCACCTCATCTGGTTGAAGCCCTTGTTGTTCCATGTGTTGGAGCCATTGCAGGGCCTCTGACTTGAGGCCAGCCCTACCATAAACATCTATTAGGGTGCCATACGCGTTATTTGTGGGTAGCAGCTCGTCCTTCTGTTTGGTCATTTGGGTCCAACAATCCTCAAGTTCATCCCATTTTTTAGCCCTACCAAGAATTCTGAGAATGACATTGTAATGAATGACATTTGGTTTGTAGTCTTCCTGCATGTGAAACCACTTGAAAAGGGCAAGGGCTTTTTCCCGAGTGGGTTGCTCTATGAGAATTATTGTCTGCTCTTCGGGGCTTATCTTGTGCTTCCAGGGCTTTAAGGCTTCCTCTATGTTATCCCAGTCACAGTTTTGTAGAGCCTGCAAAATCGACGGGACGGAGCTTCCTCTGTATTTCCTTCTTGTTGTTGTTATTCTGTTTCTACTCTTATTTTTATTAGCAGCGGCGACATAATCATCATTTGGTTGGGTGTGGGTATGATGAGGTGCCTTAAAATACTCCTGTAAACTAACCCTGGAGACTTGAATTGAGAAAATAGGTCGGGGTCCAAGGAGGTTAAATCCAGAGGGCATCAAGGGAGCAGGAATAGACGGGAATTTGGATTTTGTCCCAACAGACAAGAACCTGGTGTCTCTCCTGCCTGAGAGGTCCACCATGTCAAATGCAGGCAATGAATTCATAATGGATTGATTAACAAAACCCATGATCAATCTATCCTTGTATGACTGAAACCTTTTGGGTAAGGAAGACTGCACTCACAATCTTTCTATCCATGTATGACGGAACCCTTTAGAGTGAGGGCGATTGCAGTTACACTGTTCAGTTGCGCATTCCCATTCCTATGAAAACAGCTTCAGGAAACCAAATTTTAGAAATCAGCCGCTCTGTAAAAGGATTAAGCCATTCTCTAGTAAAAGGATTTGTTATGGTATTGTAACTTTGTTCTTTGACCTTAGAAAGTATGAAGAAACCTTCCCTTTTTTTATTGTTTTCAATCTTCTTCCAAATATATTTAATGGTGACGTGTTTAGTACAATTTTATTTTTCTTATTCTTTAATTTAACTACCAACAGGTTTTGATAGGATGTGATGGGGTGAACTCAATTGTTTCTAAGTGGTTGGGCTATCAGCCCGCCAAATTCCTGGGAAGGTCTACAAGTCGCGGATTGTCTACCTACCCTGAAGGGCATGACTTCATTCCAAAATTATATATCAATCTACAACACGGTATGAGAGCTGGGTACATTCCAATCAATGACGCAGATGTTTTCTGGTTCTTAAATAGAAAATCACATCTCTAAGGTATTCTGATATGCTATTCTATCTAGCCCTCTAGTAACATCCAAATTTGAATCAAAATTTTCATTCACTAACAATATGTTGCTCAACAGACTCAGAAATTGCACAAGAACCCAAGCTTATCATACAAGAAGCATTGGATTTGCTTAGAGATTTTCCAGAGGAGTATCATGATATTGTGAAGATAACACTACCAGACACACCTAGTTTGACTCCTCTTAGAGGCCGGTGTCCATGGGCAGTGTTATCTAGGACATTGTCAAAAGGAACAGTCACCATCGCTGGAGATGCAATGCATGCAATGACTCCTTGTATTGGACAAGGCGGATGTTCAACACTGGAGGATGCAGTTGTTCTTGTCAAATGCTTAGCAGAAGGGCTGAATGGAAAATTGATTACTTCCGCAAACGAAGAAAGAAAGAGGATTGAGCAAGCATTGAAGAAATATGTAGAGGAGAGAAGATGGAGAGTGTTTATGTTGATGACTAAATCTTACATAACAGGATTATCGCAACCAGGATCAGGAAAATTTGCTAAATTTCTTAGAGAGAAAATCATGACAAAGGTGCTTGGTGATGCTCTGAGCCATGCGGAATATGATTGTGGGGGGCTTTTTGATACCATGAAATAAGTTTGAAACTTGAGAGTTATGGTTACAGTTCTAACGTACATTGTGTATGCATTTGCAATGGTATATTTCTGCAGCACAAGTATTCAACAAAAATTTATTAGTGTTCACCAAATAATGTATATCTTGAGTAAAACAAGATTGAAGTGGATAGTAGCACATATATTCTTCTATTTTGTCAAAATTGGTGAACTTTCAATCAAATTCTCTGTGAGAAAAATGCAAGCTTCAGTTCTAATTGCCTTCTCAAGCAAAATCTGTACTTATTGCCTAATACACTGACACAGAGATGTACTAAAGGATTTCTAAGGGTAAGTTGCCAATTCATCTCAGATTTATATTTTTTCATATCCAAGCCTATAATGAAGTTTCCTGTCCATTTGTTTCTTTTGAAGATTGTGTGACACAGCCAATTGTCATTAGGATGGAAAACTGGATATTAAACTAGATATTGATGGCACAGTTGAGAATACTTTGGGAATGATACTAATTCTGAACCTGTCTCTCTTATATGGGACTATTAATCCACTGTTTGCATAGAAGGAAATGGAGATATAACACAGAGTGATCATGCAGGACTACATCGATTAATGGGTCTCCTTCACATATCCACCATGCTTTGTAGTGAGATGGAATTGGTTCTATTGCTGTAATTGACTTTGTGTTTCTCTCACCAAAACAATGTTGTAATTAGCTGTAAAGTTCCCAAGTCTGACATTCTCTATGCTCAGCAGCCCTGTTATATTTTTGTTGCTTGATGATTAGATTTATTGGTCATTTAATTGTAATGATATCAATGATATATTTCGTTTGAAATTCTTGGCAGTTTAAGTGCAGCAACGTAGTGGAAGTTGGGTGAGGTGAGGTATGTGGAGGGTCTCTTGGCTCATTGTAACACTAATGGTTTCCTTTCCTGATGAGTTGAAACTGTTGATAACTCGAAGATGTGGCATATTCTCATTTATGTGGATCTCCTTAGGATACCCCATTGCCTTCAAGATAATTGCAACTTAAACTGGTTTAAGTGGACAACGACACTCATTTTGTTTCTGCAATGTTAGTGGCCATAAGTGGGAACAATTTTTATAACGGCAGACCACTCTTTTTGTCTGTAAGAAACCATCATTGTATTTTCAGCAAGGGAGCCACATTTTGATGTACTTTGAGCTTTCAAACCTCCTGTAGAATAAAAACAATCTTCTACACAAATACCCTCCTGATAAAGTGAAAATAGTCCAAAGAATATGGACTCATTGGCATTTAGGTCACTAAAATAGAGTGGCAAATAGGAAGTGGAAGTTATAAATATACATTGATTTAAAGGTCCAGTATATATAGTTGTTTTGTGAAATTTTTAACTTTCAAGGCTAGTGATTAATTACCCTCATCTGATACCTACCTCCAAACAATATACCAATAAATAATTGTACACATTGGCCAAAGTTACAAAACCTCTTCTCATGAGAATTAAAGCATGTAGCTTACGTGAAAACTTTTCATGCATTTAGGCACATGGTTTGCATGAAGTTGTTGCAGAGTGTGGATTCTCACTAATTGTTAGGGAAAACAAAACTATGGAATATAATCACTGAAAATTTCAATAAGGTGAGAGTTGTGTATTGTCCTTCAAATGTATTTCTGTATGTTAGCCAGATAACCATCATATTTTTGCAATTCAATTAGACAACTTGGAGTTGTCTTTGATTGATCTACCGTCCTTTTTAACTGGACCTAATTTGAGATGAGGCAGTTTTTGAAAATTGTTACTATTGTCATTTGTGAGTTAGTCTTGTAAGTTATCTGTAATGAAAAATGTTTGTTATTAAATTTATCTGCAAATGTAAGTAATTAGAGGAAAAGTTTTAGCTCACTAAATGTTGTGGCAATTTTCAGTTAAATTGCATCAAGGTACAAGTGTGTAAGGTCTTGATTGATGGGATGTGCTTTAATAATTTTTCCATTTCATTTTTTATTTTTGATATTTTCTTTTCTTCCTTTATTTGTTTTAGCAATGCCAATGTTTGTGAATGTTCTTCGTGTTATCTTCTATATGGCTTCATTTTTGTACTCTTTGATATCTTTGATATCTATGAGCTGGTCATTGAATCTCTCCCTATGTTTATGTTAACATTTTGAATTGTTTCATTCACTGAAACATCCCTTTACAATGTAATTCCATACTACTATAATTATTGTTAATTGATATTACTATTATTTTGACAAGGTTCGAAGAGTCACAATGGGAGCTCATCTTATCAATATGAGCAAGATAAAAACAATTCTTCTCAGCATCCACCACTGCCAATGATGATGCAGCAAGCAGTTGCCATGCAGCAATTACAGTTTAAACAGGCATTGCTTATGCAACAGTTAATGGCTACGCAACAGGCAGCCAACAGGGCTACATCAATGAAGTCTGCAACTAAAATGGCATCAGCTAGGGCTGCAAAAATAAGTAAAACCCTTAAAGTAGATGGAGATGATATTGATGAAAACGCTGCGAGTCTAAAATCAATGCATGCATTCACTTAGTCTTTTTTCTTTTAATTATATTGAATCTACTTCCTTCTTATGTAGATGACATTATTTATATTGGAGCTGTCTCTTTTATGTGAATAAAGTTTCTATGTTGGAGCTCTTTTCTTCTCAAATAGGTTAAATTTTTCTGAAAATTATTGAAAGATTTTGAAAAAATCTATTTGAAACTCTTGGAAATTTAAATTACAATACTCAAACTTCAAGATTTTGAATGCAATAAAAAATAGCTATATTCTAAGTTTTGCATTTAATCCCAGTTTAACGAAACACAACCTTGCTACTGAGTAAGTGGTCATATTCTGGGTTTTGCATTTATCACCAGTTTTACAAGATAGATTCTTGAAAATGAATCTATTTCCACCGTTTAAAAGTAAATAAATAAAATAAATATTTCAAACACTTCTGCAGCCATATTTCTAAAAAAAATTCACCAAATTCCACCCAAAAATTAACCATCAATAATTAGTAAACAAGTGTGACCTCTGTGGACAACTCCGTAATTATATAAAAGAAGCAGAGATTTCATGCGCAGAGAAAGGACACCGCCTTCATACATCATTCCTTCATGTGAGAATGAATAGAGAAGATATATATGGACCGTGTCATCTCTTCTGCGTACGAGACACAGCGCGCCTTCTGAGGATCATCTCCTGCACGATGGCATACTCCTTGTATCATATATCTGCAGATGATATATGCATACTCCTTGTATCATATATCTGCAGATGATATATGCATACTCCTTGTATCATATATATATATATAGATGATATATATACACACACATTGGAATCTATGGATGGGTCACTCCATTTAGAAAGAAACGAAATTGGTGAGTCATAATGGTAAATCAAAGGTGGCATCTGATTTGAATGGTTCATGTGCAGTCCATCCAACCTTGTAGACCGGTAATTTCATCCTATAGAATTTGGTTGTATAAATTTTAAATGCGTGCGTGGTTCACGATATTCCTCTACTATTGTTATTATTACTAAATTTATTATAAAGATGTGCATATGTCTCCAAACTGCCGCATAAGACGTCAATTTTGAAAGCGGATCGGTGTTTATTTTAATGTAAAGCCACGACATAACCAAGTCAATGTGGGCTGAGCCATGCTTTAAATAAAGAAAGATAAGTGTTATCAGTTAACAGAATTTTAAAAATAGATAAGTAATAAATTATTATAATAATTTATTTATATTTTTTATTTGAAAAATGGTGTAACCCCAATCTCCCGGGAAAGCAAATTAATGGAAATTATATTGTGAAGAAATAAAATGCAGTGTATGTGAAAAAAAATAACAAATTCACGTAAAAAGTATATGTTTTAATTAAGAAAACTGAAAGATAAATTATTCACTATATATAAGAATGGGATTGATGTTTAAATGTAAAGAAAAAGAAGAAACATAACTTATGAATAAGGCGGGAATCAAAGAAAATGGAAAGATAAATTATTCACTATATATATAAGAATGGGATTGATGTTTAAATGTAAAGAAAAAGGAGAAACATAATTTATGAATAAGACCGAAATCTAGATCGAAGAATATATGGAATTGATCTTTAAATATAAAGAAAAAAGATGAATATAATTTATAAATAATAAGGGAATTTATATAGAAGAATATATCAAGTTGGGTTAGTTAAAATTTTAATATTTAAAGTATTTAGGATTTTTTTATGTAATTATCAATAATTATTAAGTAGGTAATAGGGATTTAATCTCTACAAAATACTCTAAAATGTTTTTAGTAGCATTTGCATATTAAAAGTTAATATTTATCTCCAAAGTAGTTATGTCATTTTTTCAATAATGGGACTCATGTTTAAATGTAAAGAAAGGAGAAACAAAACACATGAATAATAAGGGAAAATATATAGAAGAATATATGGAGTAGGGTTAGTTAAAGTTCTAATAGTGAGAGTATTTTTTTTGGATATGGATTTAATCTCCACAAAATACTCTAGAATATTTTTAGGAGTATTCACAAATTAAAGTTAATATTTATTTTCAAAGTGGTTATGTCATTTTTTCCATTTTAATTAATTTGACTAATTCAAAAAATGTCACATGAACTAAGAGTGTCATATGAAGTGATTTATGATTTTTTGGTCTTAGTGTAGTTGTTGCAACCTATCTTTGTGAGTCTTCTTCTCTGATTTTGCATTTTTGGAATCAAAAAAGATATTACACCCTTTAACACACATTTTTCCCACCCTAAGAAGATTGTGTTACAAATCCTCAACCAGCTAATTTTTTTTCTTTTACATGTTCACTTCCAAGAGTTACTACACCTTTTCCAAGTATCTTAACAATTGAGTTATCTCCAAATGCAACAATGTCACTTTTTATTTTCAGGGTTGAAAATTTGTTTTGATCTCTTGTCATATGTGTTGAGTATCCACTCTCTACATACCATTCATCTTCTTTGTCTTCAATGATCAATTCTATATTGCAATCTTCCTTTTTTTTTCCTTTCCCATTTCATAGCTAGCTTCTCTATCATTATGGTTGGAGAATTTTCTCTCATAAGCTAGCAATCATGTGCCTTGTGACCAAGATTATTTCATTTGTAGCACACAAATGTTTTATTCATTAGCAGTTTAAATGGATTTTAGCTTTTGTTGGTAGGTCCACGAACACTTCCTAATCTAAAATCATTTCCTGCAAATCCATAGTCATACTACTTCTTGCATAATTGTATCTTGTACTAATTTTATGTAACACCCCACCCCACATTTAACCACTTTAACACACTTTGTAGTGTAAATATGAGCTGAGAGTTACTATGCATGACCCAGCTTCCAAGATTTAAATACTAAAATGGGGTTGAACTCCAAAACTTGCCGAACAAATGAGAGACGTTTGGAAAAACACTTTGTAAGCATAGTACCTATAAGTCATGAATGCATATTTATGCAATAACTCACATTAGGGGAATTTTGAGGTCTAAAATGGGCCTCCTAGGAAAAATGTACAACAAAAATAAATTTTATAATAACCAATAGGATTCAAGATGATGATATCAACCATGGGGGATGATTCGCCATTTTGGGAGTAAAAAAGTAAAAAGATTAAAAAATAATAAAATAATAAAACTAATTTTTCAACTCGTATTTTCAACTTATCTCTTGAATGTTCTATTCAAATTTCGAATGGGAGTACTCGTTGGATGCAAATTTTAATTCCTCATCCAAGGATTACCCATGTTGCATACTTTCGTTGGACCCTGCTACACGAAAAATGAGAAATACATGGAAAATGTGGTTGTAATCATGTTTTTCATGTATTTCTCATTTTCCATATAGTAGAGTCCATTGAAAGTATGCAACATGGGTACTCCTTGGATGAGGGATCAAATTTTTCATCCTACAAGTGTTTCCGCTCAAAAATTGAGTAAAACCATAAGGAGATAAGTTGAAAATACGAATTCAAAAAATAGTTTTTTCTTTTTTTCCTCTTAAAATTTGATGATGTAATCTAATCTTGTTTTATTATTTTCACTTGTTGATGGTGCTGGACCCACCAACATGTTGGGATCTCCCCGGTAAGAAGTCATAAATAGACCTCAAATGGTTTAGAGTAGGAATCCTAGTAGTGGGTAGTATGGTATCACCTTGACTATGATTGCACGCAGAGGTAAGTAAGATGTCCTTGTTGGTAGCAAGGGTGTGACCTTGAAGCAAGTCAAGGAAGGTGCATTAAAGGCTCTAACACATGGAAGGGGGGAAAGGTGCGCCCCTTAGAAACCTATGATAGCACGCAGTTTTCGAAGGGAACACATGAGAAGAAAGACACCACGAGATGGAAAGCAAGATAGCCGATGATCCAAAGTGATGGATTATATCAATAACAAGCTCTGATAAGATTCATACAAACACATACGGAATAGTCCATACATACATATGTAAATAATAGCTACATAGGTCATTAAAGTAACCAGGATAGTCGAACTACAATAACAACATATGCATGAAACGTGATGGCCCTATTATATTAAAAGAGTGAAAGTTCCAATCATACATGCAACCATGACAACAACTAGCCCTGATAGTAGAACATTACAGTCACTAATGCCTTCTCCTCCAAAGAGATGTACTAGTTTTGCATTATGGAGAAGCCAAAACTCGTTACAATACACTCCAAGCTTTCTGTAAGTTATACCTATAGGAAGCTTGGCTCCCAAAAGCCTGTACAATCAGTTATGAGGTTCTATAAATAGCAAAGGGTAGGGTGACCTTTGGCATTCCCCTTTGTGACTTTTCAGCTACCTTCATGACTCTTCAACTTACACATGACTATTACATTCTACTATTAACACTTAGTCTTCACTTTTACATGTTTACATTACAATCTGTGCATGTACCCATGTGAGACAAAAATAGGCTTGAATAAGCCATGTAAGACATCACTAAGATTCGGACAGTTATGGGAAGACTAACGCTTCAACATCCTTGCGATGATCAACAGTGGCAAACTCATGCCAAGATTGGTAGTCTGTTATGGTGTCTGCGTGCTTTGTAGTGACATCCTTCTGAAAGTGAACTCTTGCCTCTGTTGCATCCAAGTACACTGATTTGGTACTTTTGTCCAACTCATCAGATAACATGTGCATCATAGTCTTAAGTATAGTTGAACAAACAACATATTGGTGCATAGTGTTTACGCTCATCTGCAAGTCTGCATTGGTGGTTATGCACATAAACTGATCAAAGTACATGTCTAGCTCCATTTAGACTTGGTTCTTTGACTTCACCTCAGTGAATTTGCCAATGGATGGGATCACATGTGCACACATAATGAAATCCATGCTCCTAAACACCCATGCATGTGAAGCTTGTACGCTGGTGATGAGCTGTGAAAGTTTCTCATAGTTATGAATCTGACTCCAGATGTGTGCCTTCAACTCTACTGCCTTTGGCTTCATCATCTTTGGAAAGTGCAATGGGGCTCCCTTATACCTCATTGTCCATATCTGCATGTGATCGACAACAGTGTGTAGATCTGACAAAATGCATACTCTCCTAGCATAGCATTGTTTCCAACCATTGATATGGACATCTAACTTATGCACAGTGATGAATCTAAGGTATAGCTTCCACATGACTGTCTTGAGAGACGATACTTCATCTATTATCACTCTCCTCAACTCTTCTCTGGTGAATGCTGTAACTTGCTCTTCTCCCTGCTTGGCTGCTTTTAGGTCCTTAGCCATGCACTCATTCTCAGCTATCAAGAATCTAACACTTGAGTTGGTGGCTTCGGCATATGCTTTGATCGCATCGACCAATGTAGCTAGATGTCTGCGCAAATTGGATACGATCACTCACTCTTCAAACTGCGTAGGAGATACATGGACATCCGGAGTAGACACTCTGTGCGACTGCACAACTCTTGTTGTGACTCACCGAAAAATATGTTGTGCAGCTCTGCCTCCGAATTGTCTTCAAGGATTTCAAGATTTCCTTGATCGCTTGGGACTTGTTCTACTTTTGCATCTGGTGAAGCCAGTGGAGTGACCTGCTGGTTCTGAGGCATTAGGTCAATGTCCTGATCTAACTCGGGCAAAACCATATCTATGTCTATGTGCTCTAGCATATGTTCAACCTCTTAAGCAAAGTCCTGCTTCTGCGACTGCTCACCCCTGTCTGTTATGTGCCAGCGACTCAGATGAGTCAATAACCTTTATGGGCGCAATTTCATCAATATGTGCATGATATGCCTCCTGTTGTCCCTGTTCCTACTACGCTTCCTTCTCTCTTTTGCACAGCTCTTGTTCTTCCCTAAGTTGCTATTTCAACTCCTGCAACTCTTTTTTTGCTTCCTTTAGCTTCTATTTCTCCCTTTGTCTTTGCACAATCCTCATGTTGCGTTGTCGCCTCTTAGCCTCAATCTCCAAAGCTGCTCTCAACACAAGTGGGTCTGCTTTGAACTTGCAGCTTTGCTCTGCCAACCTTCCTCTTGCCTTTTTCAAGTGCAGGTTTGTTGCCCAATCCAATTTCTTCAAGTGCAAATTTTTTATGAGTTAATATTATTTAAATGTTTTGTATAGTTATCTAATTTTTTTTGCTTTTAGATTTTTTAAAATTTTTATTTTTATTTTGGCAAACATGAACAAAATCTCAACTTTGATAACAAATGGAGACATTATTTAAATGTTTTGTATAGTTATTTAATTTTTAGATGTTTTAGATCTTTTAAAAATTCTATTTTTATTTTGGCAGACATGAACAAAATTTCAACTTTGATAACAAATTGAAACATTATTTAAATGTTTTGTACTTATTTATTTTTTTCATTTTTAGATTTTTTAAGTTATTCTTTTCTATTTTGGAAAATATGAACAAAATTTCAACTTTGATGAAATAAGCACCCTTAAACAACATACTAAACTATAAAATGAACCTTTAAACTCGAAAATTAAAAAAAATTACCAACAAAATCCTCATTTCCAAAATTAGTATAACAATGAAATTTGAGGTAAATAGAGGAATATCAACAGACGAAAAGGAATCCTAAAGTAGGAAAACCCTACATAGAAATTTCATACCTTTTTTAGCATAATTTCCCAGTTGCCCGATGTGGAGGCCATCCTCCATACTCACCGAACAACACCTGCAAATGGCTAACCCATATTTCATTTAGCGGAAAATACCGTTATGAATTATTATGGTGTACTGGTGCGCAGATCTCGAACCTGGAAATGGGCCGGTGCTCCACCACAAAATCCTTTATTTCTCCGGGCAATTGGCTATATTTTCAATTAGACTTGAACCCTTTTCATCTTTCGATCATAGCGGCCCAGTTCGGATTCCAATTAAAATTTCTACCGCTTAAAATTCAAGACAGTAAAATTTTAACAGTGAGTTTACATCTTATAAATACTGAAATATATTATATTTTTCAATATTTTAAAAACTTAAAATTATCGAATATAATAAACTAAAATTTAAAAAAAAAAAACGTAAAAATTACATCTTATAAATACCGAAATATATGATACTTTTCAATATTTTAAAACTTAAAATGAAGGATTATAATAATGAAAAAAAAATTGTTGCAAAGTATAATTTTAAGTTGAAAATTTTTATATTCAATTATATTATGAATTATGTTTAATATTAATTTGAGTGGGTTTAATAATTAAGAGCATGTGTTTTTTAAGAAATAGATTTTTTATCTCATAAATAATATTTCTGTTTAAATTTAAGTGCTATACTTCAAATGTATACAGTTTATAAATTTATAAATTATAAACCATAGGTGTTTGTACTTTGCTGCAAATCCCAATCTATTCTATCAATTTTGTTATACATCATAAATTATTATAGATTTAAATGGTCTTTACTTCAATTATCTAAGTAGATTTATCTGAAAAGAAATTATCTAAATAAAATTTAACCCCAAAGACATAAAAAAAATAATTAATTTAATAATTTCTTATTAACAAAATGATTTAACAATACAAACTCAACCAATTAAACCAACTTTTAAAATAAATTATTACAATTTTAATTAACAATCCTGTTAAAGAATTTACTCTCCAAAATCTTATTATCAAAAAAAATCAACCAATATTCCCATTCATTATCACTAACCTTATTCCATCTCACAGATCTGAAGAAGAGATTTTAATAAGTAAATGAGCCATGAAAAATTTATATTTTTAACTGAGAATCTGCTTCGTGCTCCTTAATCTAAAAGGAGCTTGTAAATTTCCAATTGTTCATATAGAAAGAAGTTTTCGTGTGGGCTTTATCCGTTGAACTCAAGCTCAAACCAGAGTTCCCAAAGTTGCCCAAATTAGAGTTACAAAAATATAAAAATTCGTCCATTTGGTTCAAGTGCCAAACAATTAGACGAAATTGGAGACTAATTTAACCTACCGAAAGGATGGCTAATTCTTTGCCATACGATACCCTCTGAAAACATATGCTTGATATCCACCTGGATTGTTCATTGGCTAGTATACTATAAAGGATGCCTTCTGAACAGAAATAGATAAAGATTTGAAGAATAAAAAATGAAAGGTAAAAGTGAAATTGGAAAAAAAAAAAATGTAGTGAAGTCGAGGAATTGAATGGTCAAAAGTGGCAATTTGGGTAAAAAAAAATTCAAAAAATCTTGTAGAAGCAGTGTTTGAATTGTGTTTTTGATGGTGGAAATGGATTCAGCACTATCAAAAACTTCTAAGACACCCAAAATTTTGAACTTTAACAACTATAACTTGGATTTACAAAAATTCTTGCCAGATTTTCTTTAAATATGACCAGAATTTCCATAATTTCCTTGGCAACTCCTCCACCTTGTTAGAATACACCAAAAAAAATAAGTATATATATATATATATAAACCTAAAATTAAAAAAAAAAAAAAAAAAAAAAAAAAGAAAAAAGAAAAGAAGAAGAAGAAGAAGAAGAGAGAGGAAAAGAAAGAAAGAAAGAAAAGAGGAGAAAATAAAATAAAATTTGTGAAAGTGATTTTAATTCTATGAGTAATTTTTTTAAAATTTAAAATTCTAAACATAAAACAATTTTAAATATAGATTTATAAATGTATATCTATATAGTAAGGATTTATGTCTTGAAATTAAAAGAAGATACTAGATCTAAACAAATTTTAAATATAGATTTATAAATGTATATCTATATAGTAAGGATTTATGTTTTGAAATTAAAAGAAGATATTAGATTTAAGTTGGGAAAAAAAGTTTTGAAGAGAGAAAGTAAGTCGTGGATTTTTTTATAAATTTTATTGATAAATCTGTTATATTATTCAATTATAATAAAAATTTATTTAAAATTCAAAATAAATCTAGAAAATTGAAATAAAACTTAAATCTTTAAAATATTTATTATTAAATTTTTTTTAGAATTAAAATTTATTCATTTAAATTTTAATGATATCTCGCTAAATAAATTTAATTTCCAATTCAACCCTAGTAACTCTACCTCAAACATAGAAATTTGAAATGATAAAACTTGCCATGGCCGATCATTAAACTGAAATAGGCTTTCCCCAACTCAATTTTAAAAAGTTAAATCACTAAACTCAAAAGAATTTCCGTGGCTCAATTTGAAAAGATTTGAACCAGATATTTCACAATTCAAAAAATTGTAATGTCTCCGTCAACATGACCGTTAGCTACGGAAAGTAAAATTAAAAATATAAAACAGTACAAAAAATATTCAAAACAAATTGAAACTTTTTATCATGGATAGAGGAAAGAAGTAATTATAAATAAGTTGTGTTTTTTTGGAAAATAATGGAAATTTTGAAAAAATATATTTGAAATTTTTGGAAATCTAAGTTATAACTATCAAATTTCAAGATTTTGGATGCCCTAAAAAGTCATTATATTCTAAGTTTTGCATTTATTCTCACTTTGAGGAAACACAACTTTGCTACGGAGTAAGTGATCATATTTTGAGTTTTTCACTTATCCCCGTACAAAATTTTACAACTAAGTCTTGAAAACACTTTCCACCATTTAAAAACAAAAAATTTTAAATCACTCCCGGCCAAAATTTTACAACTAAGTCTTGAAAACACTTTCCACCATTTAAAAACAAAAAATTTTAAATCACTCCCGGCCTTGTAAAAAATATCCTCACCAAATTCCAGTAGAAAATTAGCTATTAATAAATAATTGTGAACTCTTTAAACAATCTCCACCTTGACAACAATTCGCCTGATGCCCTGTTATTATTATTTTATCTTTTCTGCAAGCCAAGAGAAGACAAACACTAGCGTAGCTTCTCCAACAAAACTGGTTTCGTGAACATGTCTGCACAGTTCTCCTTTCTATGCACCTTTTCAAGAGAGACTCCCCTTTCAGTGATAACCTGTCTTACAAAATGGTACTTAATTGGAATATGCTTTGATTTACTATGATAGGCCGGATTCTTAGCCAAATGTATTGCACTTTGACTATCAAAAAGTAACCTGATGTTGTCCTATAACCTACCAAACTCACCAAGAAAACCTTTCAACCAAACCGCCTCTTTGCAAGCATGAGAAGAAGCAATGTATTCTGCTTCAGTAGTGGACAAAGCAACAATGTTCTGTAGCTTTGACATCCAACTGATAGCTCCACCTG
>APFE031698877.1:46701-87232 GCA_000404065.3 Pinus taeda | reverse complement strand
GTCATTAGCAGTAAATGCAACAGAAGTGACATAATCATCATACCTTCTCGGTGGCCGTTTGATTCTTGTCGACCGCCTAAAGGATGTTTCTGGCGTTTCCTCAATTGGCTGACTACCACCTGTAGGAACTTCTTGTCGATCAGTATCTGAGCCCTGTTCATGATCTAACCCTAAACCATGTTCATGTTCTGATTCTGAAACCTGTTCATGACTAGTATCTGAACTATGGTCATCATGACTATCATTAGAAATTCTATCAAACTGAATGCGTTGAAATTCAGATACATCATCCTGTTTCAATCGACTATCTACATCTAACTGTACAAGAGAGGATTCATTAAACTTTACATCTATGTTGATGATGATTTTGCGGGTAGTAGGATCTATATCCCTTTGTTCCAACACCATACCCAACAAAGATATACCTTTTAGACTTTGGATCTAACTTAGTTTGCTGATGTTTAGGCACTAGAGCATATACATCACAACCAAACACTCTGAGTTTAGAATAGTCACAAGGGTGTCCTTTCCATACCTCTTGCGGAATCTTGCAGTCTATCGTCGTCGATGGAGATCGATTTATCACATAACAAGTTGTTGCCACCGCTTCCGTCCACAACTCCTTCTGCAACCCGGTGTTACTCAGAATACTCCTTGCTCTCTCAAGAAGAGTCATGTTCATGCGTTCAGCAACTCCATTTTGCTGAGGAGTATAAGTCGTGGTCTTATGCCTTTCGATCCCTGCATCCTTGAAATAACTATCAAACTCCTTGGACGTAAACTCACCATCATTATCAGTTCTTAAACATTTTATTGTTCTATCAGTGTTGTTTTCTATCAATGCTCTAAACTGCTTGAAAACTGAAAACACATCAGACTTTCTTTTCAACATGTAGACCCAAACCTTCCTAGAAAAGTCATCAATGAATGATACAAAATAAGACAAAACACCATATGAAGTTGTAGGGGCTGGTCCCCAAACATCTGAATGGATATAATCAAGTATGCCTTTACTAGTATGTTTGCCTGTTTTAAACTTTTGTTTACTTTGTTTACCAAACAGACAATGCTTACAAAAATCTAATTTTCCAGACTTCAAATTTGGAAGTAACTTGCGATCAGCCAAAATTTTCAACCCTCTCTCACTCATATGCCCCAATCTTTGATGCCATAAGTGAATGGAGTTACTGTCATGTGCAGACACAGTAGACACAAAAGCTGACCCTGTACCTCCTTCTAACTGAAATAGATTTCCTACTTTCTTAGCTTTCATAACTAGTAAGATGCCTTTGTAAATTTTCATTACTCCACCTTGAATTATAGTTTTATACCCATTTGAATCAAGTGATCCTAATGAAATCAAGTTTTTCCTTAAATCTGGTACATGCCTCACATCAGTTAATATTCTAGTTGTCCCATCAAACATTTGTAGTTGTATGCTCCCAATCCCAACAATATTACATGTTACATCATTACCCATGTACAAAACTCCATCATTAATTTATTTATATTCCTTAAACCATTCTTTATGGATACACATTTGGTTTGATGCCCCGGAATCTAACAACCAATGTTAACCATGATTTGACACATTAACTGATAATACTTCATCACTCATACCTGAACCAGATGTCGAACCTGTATTTGTCGTATTCGCCTCCTTCTTCTCTGTCGAAGATTCTGCTTTTGAAGTTTGCTGCTGTCGCTTCCAGGAGTCCTTCTTTAAATGCCCTGATTTGCCACAAAACCATCACTTTAGCTTACTCTTCTTCCCTTTTGACTTTGAACGTGAGTCGCTCGGCTTCTTGGGGCGTCTTTCTTTCGAACGACCTCTAACCATCATAGCTTCTGATGTAGAGGTTTCGGAATGCGACTTCCTCCTTGTTTCTTCCGATAATAAGGATGCAACTACATCATTAAACTCAATAGTTTCTGATGAACTAAGACTTATAGAAGTAACAAAATGATCCCATGATTCGGGCAACAAGCACAATAAAGTAATAGCTTTATCCTCGGATGGTATTTTTACTTATATACTTTGTAATTGCACAAGAAGAGTATTAAAAGCATTTAAATGATCAGAAATCGATGTACCTTCCTTCATTCGCAAACCGTACAATTGTCGCTTCAGGAGAATCCTATTGGTTAAGGATTTGGTCATGTACAGTTTCTCCAGTTTCGTCCACAAACCAGCAGTTGTTGTCTCCGACGCAATATTAAACAGGACATCATCAGCTAGACACAGTCGAATAGCACTTATTGCTCTTTCATCCATCTCGGCCCACTCGCTATCTGTGATGTTGTAAGGTTGTTTGGCCTTGCCCAACAATGCCTTTGCCACGCCATGTTGGACAAGTAAATCATGCATTTTTACCTTCCAGATCTCAAAATTATTCTTGCCATTAAATTTCTCAATTTCAAACCGGGCACTTTGAGTTTTCGCCATTTGTATCAAAAAACACAATAATCTCCAATATCCAACCAGCAATTAAAAAAAAATTGCCTATGCCTCTGTACTTTTGCCTTTTAAAAAAAGAACTGCCCTTTTGCACTTCACACAAAAAAAAAATTCTTGTTTACACTTCACACAAAAAAGTTTCTTGTTTGGAGTAACTCAGGTAGCGTAGGTCTTACGCTCTTCACTCTCAACATGTAAAACTAATTTTTCAATGTCGTTCGTTTCTATTGGGCCTTTATGATCTCTTCAGTGTATTATTGCATTCTAATAGCTTTTAACACCTGTACTTTGTTACGGTGTGCACCTTCAATATATTCCCTTTGTGATGCACTTTATTTGTAGCGCATATATATTGCAATGAAGCGTTTGTATTTACAACATTTGTATATCTCTCCAGCGCAATGTAATATTACTATTCATAACAAAGTTACAGCCTTAGTATGCACACCAGCCATATGCGTTGAACTCAATTCAAATATGCACCAGCCATATGTAAAAAAAACAGCGCACCAGCAGTATGTAAAAAGTAGCGCACCAGCATGAATTAACACCACGCATTCAGGCTCCACGAAACTAAAACATACCAGGTCAACAGCGTGCTCAATGCGTGCTCCCACAACAGACTTTACACGCTAGCAGACTCGTGGTTCAACAGTTCCAGCGCCTTGGCGATCAGGCACAAGCTCGCGGTGCTGCTCTCCTTCGATCGATTGGCTCGATTCCGTCGATTATTGGGCAGAGTGCTCACACATGTAAACCACTGAATAGTGCTCCAGCAATATACATCTCCACGCAAATGAACAGCAACCAAAACTCCCTCAGCACTCCACCTTGAGCTCTGCGCCACCTTGAACTCTGATACCAATTGTTGGTGCAGGTGCACAGTCAAATTAAATAAACACACACAGCAGAATATCAAGCACATAAACACAAGAGTTTAACATGGTTCACCCAACCAATCTGGGCTACGTCCACCAAACATAGGCATCAGGAATTTATTAATCAAATTGGAGATTACATAATGAAAACCTCATAAAACTCTCACCCTCTTAGCAAACCATCCGAATGGTTGCCTTTTATATAGCATAGAGAATCTAACAGTCTCAGTAACTCCCTCACATCAAATATAAAAGGCATTAACTCCCTCCCAACAACCTGGAGCTAATCTAGAACCTGAATTCTATTGTTGTCATTAGCTGAGATTTTTCCTATTTTGTTCTAAACATAAAATCTCAACAATATACACACATTGGAATCTCTAGATGGATCACTCCATAAATGAAATGAAATTAGTGAATAATAATGGTAAATCATGAGGATCATCTCCTGCAGGATGGCATACTCCTTGTATCATATATCTACAAACGATATATACTCCTTGTAATATATATATATATATATTGCTTGTATTATATATATATATATATATATGAGTCCGTCTATTAAGATAGAAACGAAATTGGTAACTCATAATGGTAAATCATGAGGATCATTTCCTGCACGGCATGATATATACACACATTGGAATCTATGGATGGGTCACTCCATTTAGAAAGAAACGAAATTGGTGAGTCATAATGGTGAATCATGCGAATCATGTCCTGCACGATGGCATACTCCTTGTATCATACGAATCATATCATATATCTACAGATGATATATACATACTCCTTGTATCATATACATATGAATCTATGGATGGTTCACTCCATTTAGAAAGAAACGAAATTGGTGAGTCATAATGGTAAACCAAAGGTGGCATCTGATTTGAATTGTTCATATGCAGTCCATGCAACCTTATAGACCGGTAATTTCATACTAATCTAATTTTTAAATGGGTGGGTGGTTCATGATATTCCTCCACTATTGTTATTATTATTAAATTTATTGTAAAGAAGTGCATGTCTCCTTACTGCTGCATAAAACGTCAATTTTGAAAGAGGATTGGTGTTTGTTTTCTTTTAAATGTAAATCCAAACATAACCAAGTCAATGTGGGAAGGCATGGTTTAAATAAAGAAAGATAACAGAGTTATCAGTGAGACACGAAATTTTAAATAAGTAATAAATTTTTATCCTAATTTATTTAGAATTTTTTATTTGAAAAAATGGTGTGAAATAAAGTTAACCAACAATATTCAAGGACGAGAAAATTAATGGAAATTATACTGGGAAGGAAGAAGAAGCTAAGAAGCAGCGTGTATGTGAAATTATATTTAAAATATAATAATAAATTTATTTGAAAAAAATATGTTTTAATTAGAAAAATGAAAGATAGAATATAAATTTATTCCAAAAGAATATGTTTTAATTAAGAAAAATGAAATATAGATTATTATATAAGTACGGGATTGATGTTTAAATGTAAAGAAAAAAGACAAAAGAAAATTATGAATGATAAGGGAATTTATATAGGAGAATATATTATACTATATTTAAAAAGTATTTATTTTTGAGTAGGATTTTTAGAATTTTGATATAATTATCAATAATTATTAAGTAGATAATAGGGATTTAACCTCCACAAAATACTCTAGAACAAGCCTGGAAATTGACGTCTTACAAGATGTATTTTAAGTTTTAGCACGTATTTTAAGGTCAGTGAAAAATTTCACATCAAATGTGACGTCTAAAATATATTGGAGTACTTTAAAAATCTAAACCGTAAAAATTTATTGTACCCGAATTTACTAATCCCAAAATTATTTATTATAACTAAAGTTGAGTTTACAAATACCGGAATTTACTAATGGAGTTGTCTATAATGCGACTTTTTGGAGATTCCGGCGACGGAATCCAGGGGAAGAAATGAGGTAAAATCTTGATTTTTAAGCAGTTAAAATGGTTTTTTAAGTGCATATTTGGATTCATCGCCCTGAAAAACCTCTGGGAGCCATTGATTGTGCAAAAACTAGCTATAAAACTTGGGATTCCAATGAATTGCTGCCGGATTTTGACCGGAAAAATCCGCCGGAAAGACTTTCAAAAAGTCGCGTTATAGACTACTGCTTTACTAATCTCCAAATTATTTATTTATTTATTATTTATGACATAATTTAATGACCTATTTAATAGCATTGGATTTTGTTAAGTGGGAAGCCAAATTCACTCAAGGTTCTAGATCCTTCTAGATCAGATCTTTCTAGATCTCCACACCGCATTAGTTTCTACATCTCCAGGATTCTATATCTTTCTACACTGCCAGTAGTTTCTAGATCATTCCAGATCTCCATCTGAATCACATACAGGATTCTAGATCCTTCTTCTATCTCTATAAATTTGTAATTTCTCGGGCCAAGGAAAGCAAGCCAAGGCCCAAGCCTGTTATGTAATGCAAAGTGATTTTTGTTCTCCAGTGATTATTTTATCTATTCCATTGTTTCTGACTAAGTAATCTTGTTGTTTCTCCATTTGTCTATCTCTGTGAATTATTTTTTGATATTTTCGTCTAAGTCTCTGAGTATAAATCCGTTGTGTGTTATGTACGCTCTGATCTAACAACCTAGTGCAAGCCGCTTAGTGCCATGGCCTTGTTGTAGCATCTTTCGTTAAAATGTTGGTTGTTACTCCAGAGCTGTTGAAGGATCTGTCCAGGAAATAGCTAAGGAACCCTGGAACTAAAAGACAGTTGAAACAAGGTCATAGACCTATGTTGAAACGTGTTTCTGGAGTTTGAAAAGTGGAGATCCGTGGAGATTGGAGTTGAAACGTGGTGTTCGTAACTTTTTTTACATCAAGATTGCACGTATACGTCAAGTTTTTTCTCAAACCAACATATGTATGTGTGAAATGTGCAAAGGTTAAAACATTATATATGATTTTATATTTATTATGAAACATATATAATTATATGTTGGAATTTTGAAAAGTATATTTTAAAAAAGGAGGAGGAATTTCGAAAAGAGTATTTAAAAGAGTAAAAATTAAAGTTTTATTTTTAAGTGGAGTTTTTGTGTTTTGGGGCGTGAATTTGATTAAAAATTGAGACAACACTTACAGATATGGAGAAGTTGAGCGGGGCTAATTTTGCCTTATGAAAATCACAGATGGAGGATATACTGATTTTAAAGGATCAATACTTGGCGATTGAGGGCACAACAAAGAAACCCTCATCGATGAAAAATGAAGAGTGGAATAAGCTAGATAGAAAGGTGATTGCAACAATTTGCCAATATTTAGCAAAGAATGTTTATTTCAATGTCCAGAGAAAAGACGACTGAAGGATTATGGAAGAAGCTCCATGATCTATATGAGAAGAACACAACATCAAACAAAGTGTTCTTGATGAAGAAGCTTTATAATCTCAAAATGAAGGAGGGTGCTTTAGTTGTTGAGCACTTGAATGCATTTAATATTATTACTAATCAACTTGCCTCTGTTAAAATCATTTTAGATGATGAAATTAGAGTTATTTTGCTAATGTGTTTTATGACACACAGTTGGGAAAATTTAATTGTAGCTATGAGCATTTCAACAACTACAGGGACCTTGAAGTTTGATGATGTCAGCAATAGTTTAATGAATGAGGAGTTGCGACGCAAGTCAATTGCGGAAAACCAGGGAGGAGAGGCTCTAGCTCTAGCTGATCATGATAGGAGAATGGATCGAGGCCGGCAAGGGCGATCAAGATCGAGAGGCCAATTAAAATCGAGGAGAGAAAGGATCCTCTGCTTTCATTGTGGCAAACCCAGGCACATGAAGAAAGAATGTCGATTTTGGAAGAAATGACAAAAGGATTAGAGACTGTCTAGTACAAATCACAAGTCATCCAGCACAAATGAAGGTGAGACTACTGTTGTAGCCACAGATGGTGATGTGTTGTTTACTATTTCAGTAGAGGATGCTTGTGTATATACATCTAGCAGTAGCTTTGATTGGATCCTTGACTCTGGGACATCTCACCATGTAACCCCATGCAAAGATAGTTTTGTTTCATATAATCCTGGTGATTATGGTAGAGTGCATTTAAGGAATAACCATTTTTGTAGTATTGTTGGAGTCGGAGATGTCCAGATCGAGATGAAAGATGGACAAGGTATATTGTTGAAACAGGTTAGGCATGTACCAGAAATGCGCATGAGTTTAATCTCTATGGGACGACTAGATGATGAAGGCTATTCGACAAGCTTTGGAAAAGGAGGCTGGAAAATTTGTAGAGGTGCATTGGTCGTGGCCAAAGGACCCAAGACTGGAACATTATACACATTGAAGACACTGATAGGAAAATTAGATTTGGTTGCTATCACAAAAGAAGGAAATTCAGCAAATCTGTGGCATAAGCGTTTGGGTCACATAAGCAAGAAAGGCTTAAAAATCCTTGTTGGTAAAAAATTATTGCCAGGTTTGAAATCCTATAATCTTGATCTTTGTGAGCATTGTATATATGGAAGACAAAGAAGGGTTTCATTCCTTAGAGGTGGCCATAACAGAAAGAAAAATGTGTTAGAATTGGTACACTCGGATGTGTTTGGGCCTATTAACATCAAATCATTAGGAAAAGCATCATATTTTGTAACGTTTATAGATGATGCATCCAGGAAAGTTTGGGAATATCCTATGAAAAATAAAAGTGAAGTGTTTGGAATATTTCAAAAATTCCATGTTGTTGTTGAAAGAGAGACTAACAAATTGTTGAAGTGTTTAAGAACATATAATGGTGGAAAATATTGCTCAAATGCATTTAAGGAATATTGTAATAGGTTTGGCATAAAGCATGAGAAGACTGTGTCTGGTACTCCTCAACAAAATGGTGTCATAGAAAGGATGAATCGCACCATATGGAAAAGGTGCTAAATATGTTGTCCAATTCCAGTTTGGAGAAGAATTTTTGGGCTGAAGCAGTTAGGACCGCTGGCTACCTCGTAAATATATCTCCAACTATAGCCTTGGATGGCGGTATCCCTGAAGAAGTTTGGACTGGTAAGAATTTGAATTATTCTCACTTGAAAATCTTTGGATGTGAAGCATTTGTACATATTCCCAAAGAAAATAGAACTAAGCTAGATGATAAATCTATGAAATGCATTTTTTTGGGATATGCAGATGAAGATCTTGGTTATCGTCTATGGGATCCAGTCAAACATAAAATTATTAGAAGCAGGGATGTTATATTTAATGAGTCGGAAATATTCAAGAGGACTGCAGGTGAGTTGGAGGTTAAGAAAGTTATTGGCAGGTTTGAAGAGCAGCAGGAAAACATACCACCAATACAAGAAAATGAACAGCAAATTCATGAGCATGAAGAACAAAAAGTGGAAAATAATGAACAAGAAGAAGAAGAAGCCTTGCAGGAACCTTTAGAAGAGATTCAACCTAATAATGCACCACCACAGTTGGTTCGCAGATCTTCTAGGCCTCATAAGCCTTCACAAAGGGATCCTCCTTTAAAGTATATTTTGTTGACTAATGAAGGTGAACCTAATTGTTTTCAAGAAGCTTGTAAAGTCGAGCACAATAAAGAATGGAAGAAAGCAATGGAAGAAGAAATGAACTCTTTGCAGGAAAATGAAACTTGGGAGTTGGTAAACCTCCCAAAAGGTAGAAAGGCTCTACAAAACAAATGGGTGTACAAGATTAAGCATGAAGGTGACGAAAAGAAGGAAGGTATAAACCAAGACTAGTGGTGAAAGGTTTTGCCCAAAAAAAAGGTATGACTTCACTGAAATTTTTTCACCTGTTGTTAAAATGTCATCCATTAGAGTCATTCTTGGTCTAGTTGCTGCTTTAGACCTAGAATGTGAACAATTAGATGTAAAAATTGTTTTCCTTCATGGTGAATTGGAGGAAGAAATTTATATGGAGCAGCTAAAAGGCTTCATAGAAAAAGGCAAAGAAGGCCTTGTTTATAGGTTGAAGAAGAGTATCTATGGGTTGAAACAGGAACCTTGACAATGGTACAAGAAATTTGATTCATTCATGTTGGAACATGGTTTTCAGAGGTTGGACACTAATCATTGTGTCTATATCAAGAGGTATGATCAAAGAAAGTATATCATATTATTGTTATATGTAGATGACATGTTGATTTTTGGGCATGATAAGAATAAAATCAATAGGTTGAAGAAAGATTTGGGTAGCAAATTTGCAATGAAAGACTTGGGACCAGCACAACAGATATTGTGCATGCAGGTTATGCGTGACAGGAAAAACAAAAGGTTGTGGTTGTCACAAGAAAAATATATCAAGAAGGTGCTTGACAAGTTTAATATGAAGGATTCCAAGCTAGTTGGTACACCCCTTGCACCCCACTTCAAGCTGAGTATTGAATTATGTCCTAGTGATGACAAGGAGAAAGAAGAGATGAGAAAGACTCCTTATGCTTCAGTAGTTGGCAGTTTAATGTATGCCATGGTATGCACACGAGTAGACATTGCATATTCAGTGGGAGTAGTGACCAGATTCCTTACCATTCCAAGCAAACAACATTGGCAAGCAGTAAAATGGATTTTAAGGTATCTCAAGGGTACTAGTCATTATTGTTTATGTTTTGGTCATGATGAGACTGTGCTTGAAGTATTTACAAATGCAGATATGGCTGAAAATATGGATAACCAAAAAGTCCACTACAGGTTATTTGTATACATTTGCAGGTGCAGCAGTATCTTGGGTGTCAAGGCTACAAAGAATAGTAGCCCTCTCTACAACAAAAGTAGAGTACATAGCTGCAACAGAAGCTTGTAAAGAAATGTTGTGGATGTAGCGATTCCTAGGAGAGATAAGAATAAAGCAAGACAAGTATGTGTTATATTGTGATAGTCAGAGTGCCATTCACTTTGGCGAAAAACCCAGCATTTCATTCAAAAACCAAGCACATTGACTTAAGGTAGCATTGGATCCGGCATGTGTTGGAGGAAGAACAATTATCCTTGGAAAAGATCCATACAGATAGGAACCTTGTTGATATGCTCACAAAGATTCTACCATGAAATAAACATGAGTTATGTAGAGGCACGGTAGGACTCGATGTGACTTGATGACTCTTATTTGTAATTTCTCTGGCCAAGGAAAGCAAGCCAAGGCCCAAGCCTGTTATGGAATACAAAGTGATTTATGTTCTCGTCATTGTTTTATCTATTTCGTTGTTTCTAACTAAGTAATCTTGTTATTTCTCCATTTGTCTGCCTCTGTAAATTATTCTCTGCTATTGTCGTCTAAGTCTCTGAGTATAAATCTGTTGTGTGTTATGTATGCTCTGATCTAACAGATTTCACTCTCTTGTGAAACAATTTTAGAATTTACCAAGGTCCTAATACCACTTTAGCTTTCAGAATTACCAAGGTCCAAATACCACTTTTGCATTTAGAATTTACCAGGCTCCACTTAGTCCACTTACCACTTTCACCTCTAGAATTAGAATTTACCAGGGTCCAATTACCACTTTCGCCTTTAGAATTTATTATGGTCCAGTTAGCACTTTTGTCGTTGGCATCTATCCATATGTGGTTTGATGAATTATGTGTTTTATGGTCTTACATTTTCCTATGTGATTGCTCTTTCTTTCTAATTGGGAAAAGCAATAACATCCCTTGCAATCTTTTAATTTACCCTACTTCATTGTTGAATTTGTTTTTACCCTATTGCACTGTTGAGTGTTGAATTTGTTAGCCTGTGAATATGGCATACTTAAAAACTACTAGACTGGTGGATCCCTTTTGAACAAAACAGAAATAGATAAATGTAAGAATAATGAAAGAAATGGAAGGTAAAAGCTAAATTTGGAAAGAAAAAATGCATATACATAGATTCTTGTTTCAAGGGTTCGGAAAAATCAGAAAAGAAGAGAGTATAGAATATGTGAAAGCGATTTAATTTTATGAGTGATTATTTTTTATAATTTGAAGGATTATATATAAAATAAATTTTGAATATAAATTTATAAATGCGTTATATAATAAGGTTCTAAGTTTTGAAATTAAAATATATATATATATATTTAATATTTAAATTTAAATTAAGGAAAAAATTAAAAAGAAAATTGAGTAATAGATTTTTTAATGAATTTTATTTATTAAAGTTGTTATATTATTGAAAATAATTTTAAAAATAAAAATTTAAGTAAAAAGACATAAAATTTTTAAAATGTTTATTATCATATTTTTTTAAATTTGAAATTTTTTCCTTCACATTTTTACCATATTTTACTTAATAAATCTGATTTTCAATTAAAACTTAATAACTATACCTCTTTAACATAAAGATTTTAACTTATCAAACTTGCCATGGACGAAACAGGCTTTCGCCAACTCAATTTTCAGAAATTGATCACTCAACTGAAAAGACTTTCCGCAACTCAATATGAAAAGATACTAACAAGACATTTCACAATTCAAAAAAATTGTAATATCAGTTCCGTAAATACGACCGTTAGAGACTGAACAATTTAATCTTTTTGACAATAGAGTAAATATAGTAATTATTAGTTTAAATAAGTTCTATTTTTCTGAATATTACTGCGGAACTTTGTTAAGATTTTGAAAAAATCTATTTGAAATTTTTGGAAATTTAAATTACAATACTCAAACTTCAGGACTTTGGATTCAATAAGAAATAGCTATATTCTAAGCTTTGCATTTATTCCCAGTTTAACAAAACACAACCTTGCTACCTTGCTACTGAGTAAGTGGTCATATTCTGGGTTTTGCATTTATCACCAGTTTTACAAGATGAATTCTTGAAAATGAATCTACTTCGACAGCTTAAAAGTAAATAAATAAAATCAATATTTCAAACACTCCAGCGGCCATATTACTAAAAAAAAATCTCACCCAATTTCACCCCAATTCTCACCCAATTTCACCCAAATATTAACCATCAATGATTACTAAACAATTGTAACCTCTTTAGACAACTCCGTAATTATATAAAAGAAGCAGAGATTTCATACACAAAGAAACGACACCGCCTTCATACATCATTCATTCATGTGAGAGTGAAAAGAGAAGATATATATGGACCGTGTCATCTCTTCTGCGTACGAAACACAGCGCGCCTTCTGAGGATCATCTCCTGCACGATTGCATACTCCTTGTATCATATATCTACAGATGATATATGCATACTCCTCGTATCCTTGTATGTATATATATAGTTGATATACACATGGGAATCTATGGATGGGTCACTCCATTCAGAGAGAAACGAAATTGGTGAGTAATAATGGTAAAACATGAGGATCATCTCCTGCACGATGGCATACTCCTTGTATCATATATGTAGAGACGATATATACACACATGGTAATCTATGGATTGGGTCACTCCATAGATTCCAATACGTGTATATATATCATTCATCTATATATATATCTACAGATGATATTTGCATACTCCTTGTATCATATATATCTACAGATGATATTTGCATACTCCTTGTATCATATATATATAGATGATATATATACACATATTGGAATCTATGGATGGGTCACTCCATTTAGAAAGAAACGAAATTGGTGAGTCATAATGGTAAATCAAAGGTGGCATCTGATTTGAATGGTTCATATGCAGTCCATCCAACCTTGTGGACCAGTAATTTCATCCTATAAAATTTGGTTGTATAAATTTTAAATGCGTGCGTGGTTCACGATATTCCTCTACTATTGTTATTATTACTAAATTTATTATAAAGATGTGCATATGTCTCCAAACTGCCGCATAAGACGTCAATTTTGAAAGCGGATCGGTGTTTATTTTAATGTAAAGCCACCACACACCAAGTCAATGTGGCTGAGCCATGCTTTAATAAAGAAATAGAGTTTATCAGTTAACGAAATTTAAAATAGATAAGTAATAAATTATTATAATAATTTATTTAGATTTTTTTATTTGAAAAATGGTGTAAAATAAAGTTAACCCCAATTCTCCTGGAAAGAAATTAATTGGAAATTATATTATGAAGAAATATAAAGCAGTGTATGTGAAAAGAAAAAAAATTTAACAAATTCACGTAAAAAAGAATATGTTTTAATTAGGAAAAATGAAAGATAAATTATTCACCATATAAAAGAATGGGATTGATGTTTAAATGAAAAGAAAAGGAGAAAACCATAACTTAGAATAAGACGGGAATTTATATTGAAGAATATATGAATTGATATTTAAATATAAAGAGAAAAAGATAAATAAAATTTATAAATAATAAGGAAATTTATATAGAAGAATATATTAAGTTGGGTTAGTTAAAATTTTAATATTTAAAGTATTTATAGTATTTATGATTTTTGTGTAATTATCAATAATTATTAAGCGGATAATAGGGATTTAACTTCTACAAAATACTTTAGAATGTTTTTAGTAGCATTTATATATTAAAGGTTAATATTTATCTCTAAAGTAGTTATGTCATTCTTTCAATAATGGGACTGATGTTTAAATGTAAAAAAAAAAGGGGGAGAAACAAAATCCATGAATAATAAGGTAATTTATATAGAAGAATATATGGAGTAGGGTTAGTTAAAGTTCTAACAGTGAGAGTACTTGTTTTGGATAGGGATTTAAGCTCCACAAAATACTCTAGAATATTTTTAGTAGCATTCACAAATTAAAGTTAATATTTATTTCCAAAGTATTTATGTCATTTTTTCCATTTTAATTAATTTGACTGATTCAAAAAATGTCATATGAACTAAGAGTGTCATATGAAGTGATTTATATTTTTTGGGTGTGTGGTATTGATAAACTATGGTATTTGTCCATGGTATTGTAACAAATAGTATTAATAGATTAACAATCTCCGTGATAAAGTGGCATTGAATCTTCAAAGTCAAATGAAGTGATAGTCATATGAAGTGATTTATGGTTTTTTGGGTATAATAGATTAAAAATATCCATGTACATTTAACTTATATCTTTATTCTTTTTATAATTAATGATAATGATAATTTAAATTAAATTAATAATTAATTTTTAAGATTTTTTAGCAATGTGAAATGTATAATGAAGTAAGAATTGTTTTGATGTTTATCATCAATTCATGCCTATGAGAATTTACTAGCCATTAATTTATATATGGTTATGTAAAAAAAGTGAAACATGATTATGGGTAGTTTGAAGTTATATGGTTATTGAATGTTTATAGTTAATAGTATCGTAGCTATATAATCTAATTAGCTAGTAAATATTGCTAGGTATCAATACATGATAAGTTTATTGTCAAGACCCTCACCTCATTATATATCTCACATTGTTATGATTGATTTTTTTTGCAAGTTAAATTTTCTACCCTTTGAAATTCAAGATGTATAATTGATAGACCATTTGTCAGAAATAGACCAACCTAAATTCACCACAAGGGAAGCTAGATTTGTTGGCTAATAGAAAAAAGAGATAGAGCTTCATCAAAAAGAGATTTTCATCGATCACAATAGTTTCATAACATGAAAATACTACTAGATAAAACAAAGTAATCATAGAACAACATCCTCATGAATATGAAGATGTCACAAGAGTAGGCTCCCTTGCACTTATACCAACTAGTGCAAATGGCCTAAGATCATTTTGGAGCTCACTCTCCAAGTGGGCCAAGTGGGCATCCAATCTCTAAAGGGAAGACCTCTAATAATGTTGAACCCTCTGAATATCATTTAGGGAGGAAATGATATCATTCATATCTTCATTTTTTCCCTTCAGAACTTAGACTAACAATGTCTTCATTTGCCAATGTAAGGTAACGAAATAGTGGTATTGGTTCCTTCATCCCTTGGTATGACTAGGGTTAGAAATCTAGTTGAAGACCTACTCCATAATTTTAGTAGTTGAATATTCATGGCGATCTTTAGTAGCATAGGTATCCAGCTATTGAATCTCCTCCCGAATGCTAGGAGAAGTTGCTAAGTGATAAACGGTCACTCCTTCTTGGGCCTAGGTATCAGCACATGATTAATCTTGATGACTATGCCTGTCAACCCCTTTGCAAGTGTGCATCCTCTAATGAGGCATTATGATCAAGGATAAAGGGTACCAAACATTGAATCAAGGCCACAATCCACTCCCCCATAATGAAAACCAATCAACATGTGTCCCCTCGCCAATTGTAAATTAGTAATAGAAACAATAGCAGAGGCCCCTGAACCCCCTCAGGAAACAACTAATTAAAATATAACTAACACACAAAGACTCAAACTAGCATGAACACCAAATAACCAGGAAGCCATGGGGAGAATGTTGTAGAACAAGAATGAATCAAATACATAGACACCAGTGGAATTAAACCATATTAGCCCCTTGTTAGGCCTCTAAATTACATATAATTTAAGCCCTATTTGACCATCCTTCAGTATTTAACCTCTCTCTTTGCATTCGATGACAAGAATTTGAGGTATAATGTGTTCATTAGGAAGGTTTGGAGATAATTGCATCTTATGTGTTTAATATTATTTATCTATGCAGAATATGAAGAGAATATTGAGTAAATTTTAAATGAGATAATATAGGGACTTGCTCCTTGCTACATGATGAACCGAGATTGGATAATAAATGAACAAGATATTATGAAATTATTGAATATATTCTAGAGCTCCATTGATTGAGAAAATCTAAGAATGTGCTCAATGTCATTTAATGAAGATTCCTACTGTTGGGAACCAAATCCACTTTTTGAGGGATTTTGGAGGGGAAAGTTGCCTTCTTTCAAGGAGGATGCTTCCCCGTCAATTTTTATAAGTACCAATTCGAATTTTCCTATAGGGGTTGTATTTCTTCGTCTTTTTGTGGAGAAAACTATTTATTTAGCAGCTCTACTTTCATTTCTAGCATGTATGTACTTGGATTGACTATAGTAATGAAGGTTGGTGCCACTTTTGGCTTCTAAAACTTGGTTTAATTCAAAGGACTCTGAGTATCCTTGGGCTTGGCCATCCCAGGAGCCTTAGAGATTTGTTATATAATTTCTCTATTTCCTTTTAATGTCTTTTTCACTTGCATCTCTTATTTATGCATTTAGTGTTCATGTTTCATTTGCTTAGGTTATATTGGTTAAATGATACAAATGATTTATTTTGTAGGTTATTTATAGATTCACAATCATGATCCATCCTTATAACATCTTTGAAAAATCATATTCATCATTGATCTACTTGAATTGGTTTACTAGTTCACAATTCTGGAATTTCTTAAAGTCTCTTGTAGCGAAATAGTAGTAATTTTCTACTAAATGTTAGCACATGTTAATGAATCTCTTTCGAGTGTTTTCCACTTGGATAGATTCCTAAAAACATTCAATATAATAATAAAATATACCCCATAGAATTTTCACTCGATCAGGTTAGGAATTTGGTATGTTAACTAACTCATTGATTCTTGAATTTCTAGTTTTTGGGGTAGTAATTTTCTGCTATTTTTTAGCACATATTAAAAATAGTTTTTTTTTTAGTAATTCCACTTTTATTGGAGTCTCAAGACATTCTAATTAATAAAAAAATTCACCCCATCTAATTTTCATTTGATTTTCTTGGTCATTCACTCAGATAAATTGGAGGACAAACTAGCTGGAAGATTAAGTATTTTAGTCTTTGCAAGTCTAAAAATCATAAAATTTTTATGGTGTGTAGGTAATATTGTTTATTTGTAGGGTTATAATTTTCATCCTACATTCCTCCTACCATCATAAACCTTTTTCTCCTCACTACACAATGCCCTTAAACTCTACCATCGAAAGTACATTTCTGGGTCATTAAAGGACAACGTGTGCATTTGTTTTTGTGCAATATGGGCCTCTCAGAGGTGTTAAGCTTGGAAGAAGCCTCATACAACATGCATATACCTTCATATACCCTTTTCAGCCTTTATATCAACTTTTCCACCCTAAGAATTCTTGTGAATCCAATCATGTAGCAAACAAGGCAATCCTGTAGCACTCTGTAAACTTGGACAGAATTGCTCTAAAATATTGATTTTTACCACTTAGCCTTGAATAATGTCCCCTAGGCTCTGAAACCATGATTGAGGGAGATAAAAGACCACTTACGACTTACCCTTTCTTCACTATGACACATTTATGCAATTAGGGTTAGTGGATAGATTTCTGAATTCAAAGATACATTGTCAATTTTCTTGATTGTCTCATGAAATTCCTAATGAAATCTATCACTAAAGTTAATCTTCTTAAACATAGTGATTAAAGGTTGATTCATCCATGCAAGTAAACTAGGATTGTTACTCTTGAATTCATGCTTCTTTTAGAGTTTCAATTGCAAGCATTGTTATTGCATAAGGTTAGTTTTGTTTTCAATGCAACTTTTATATTTTGTAATTAGATCAACGTTTACATTACTGCAAGTAACCTACAATTTACATGATCCAAGTAGACTAATGTTTCCATTCCTACAAATAGTATATCCTTTACATTCCTACAACTAAGGTTATAAATTACATTTGAGCAAGCATCATTTCCATTTCTTGCAAATGGAGTAACATTTCCATTTCTGAAATTAGTTTAGGCTTTAATTTCATGATATTAATTGCATTACATCAGATCAATGAAAGAAGGACACATTACATGTTGCACATATAGTTTTTATCCCTCTTAGGTTTGTACAAACCTCTGGTTGATAAATTAAGTTGGTAGCCTTGGGAGTTGCAACATTCTTGTTGCAATAATGGGGCTCATCACCCCTCCAAGAGAGAGATAGGACCAAACTTGGAAAACGACAAAAGAAACATCGATAACCTTAAGGCATTGAAACCCAACAAACCCGGATAAGATGAGAGACATGTAGAACGGAGACTAGAAAATAACCATCCACGAATGCATAAAAGGAAATGAAATTCAAGCAGAAGTCAATGAAGCATTACCCATAAGACACCACCCATGAATGTCAAGAACAAACAAATCCATAGACTTAGTTGCTAAGTGGGGGCATCAAAAAACATCATTATACCATGTAACTGACCCTATGCAACCTAATTAGGGAGAGCTCTGAAATATTTAGGACCTAGTGCGACGATCGCTCCCACTCTCACGAATGGATAACATGAGACACCGTAAATAGGAGAAATTGAATGTTGGCATAGGTCATTGCCTCTATTATTCCATTGACAAGTGACCCTTGCACTATAAAATGTTGAGTCTCATTCCACTGTTCAGGCAATAAATTTGTGGTTGCATGCCTCATAATTGAAAGCAGGAGGAATATTAATCCCGCCTATGATAAGGGTGTTCTCCAAACCTGGTATAAAAACTAATCTCCAATCATAAACAAAACGAGTCGAGGGTCTTGTGAAGGATAAGATATTATTCCACGGAAAATAATGTCTTGCATGCTTACTTGCATGGGAGGGGTTTTCCATGCCAACCCCCCTCTTAATTGCAGTGGGAGGCGAAGGGGTTGCAAGCACCACTCCCAACCTCCACTAACATCTATCCTTGCACCTCAATCGGGGGTATGATTAAAAAATTATAAAAATAAACTAAATGATAATTTTATTTTAAATTAGTACAATTTATAAGAGGAGTTAATATATGATTTAAACACACTCATAGACACAAACACACACATATATATAACAAAACTTTTAACCATGAGATTCACCTCCACCTTACCATGAAGATCCATCGAGATTCACCTCCACTTTACTATGAAGATCCATCGAGATTCACCTCCAACTTACCATGATCATTCTCAACTTGTACATAGGCTTTGTTACATTGCCATGGATTATCGATACCACATGCCCAAAAAACAATAGCTCATTTCATATTCAAAATATTTTATTACATTGATACATTGTTTATTTTATAAGAGGGCTTCCAGAATCACATGGAGTTGTAAATAGTTTTTGTTACAATACCATGGGCCAATAAAATGGTTTATTAATACCACATGACTAAAAAACCATAACTCACTTAATAGTAAAAATATTTATATGTATTTGTCTCCTTGTGGAACAACCGAATGGTTGGTACAATGGGATGTTATCCCCTCCAACCAATTTCAAATCCCACATGAGACATCCTTGGTCCGTTGTGATAAGGCTAAGGATTAGCCTCCCCTAAAGTCAAGACCTAGATTCGGTCATGCCTTTAACCAAGGTTCATGACATGGGAAACATCCCCATCTCATGATTTCAATAAAAATATCAAAAGAAATGCAATGAAAGAGATTTTTGGATGAGGGTGCACCAACATGAGGCGTCAAAAAATTGGCACTTACAGTCTCTATTTGGTTCATGTAAAAATCTCGGTGGCATGATGTATGTGGGTGATTGAGCACCCGATTTGTCCTAATTATGGGTCAGGAGGCCCAGGACGACACCGTGGGGAATAGCATGGACACTCTAAGACATGGACCAAAATACCCCTAGATGAGCAACCAAGTAGTGGACATGGTTAGCCCCAGATGATTTAGATCATGGATGGGGAACCTTAGTGGAATGATCATGGGTTGAGTCCCTATTGTGGCCACCAACAAACCCCCTTCTTATTTAGTGTTATTACTAATACTAAATAAGTGGGGACCCTTAGTCAAAAAATTCAAAAATGAATTAGTACTTCTATTTTCTTTTAAATAAAACTTACCATCATAAACTTAAGAAAATAACTTGAAAAATATAAAAGCTTAAGTTTCATGATGAGGATAGATAAAATCAATCCTTAAGAAATATCGCATCGCATGCCTTAAAATGCACTTACGCTAGAAAACCACAGAAAACGCTGATATGCGATGGCGCATATTGCAAAATTGCACCTCGCAAGAAATACATTAACATGAAATGGGTACATACCACGATTATGCGATATTACGACCATGTGATACTGCGATATCATGATATTGCGATTGAGGTGGCAAAGCGATCTTACGAAATAATAACAGAGTGATATTGCAAGATTACGATCTTGCGATAATGCGATGCAGCGATCTGAAATATTGCAAAGAAAATCGCAAAATCGCTCCATCACAGATTTTTAGGGCTCATTATTCAAGAAAAACTTTTTCCATAAAACGAGACCTGGTTATGTGCTTTAATGCTAATTAATGAATTAGTTGCCAGTTGTTAATGAAATATGGTGTGTGTTTATCGAAGATCCAGTTCACGTAAGGTGGTATACTTTTGCATGTCTTCGGCACTTAAAGCTTTCCTGTCACTGTTCCTTATCATTACTCTCACCTCACTTGTAAACTACAGGAACGAAGAACAAAGAACTATACAAAGCAGTATACCGGAAACTATGGGGAAGAAAGGCAAGGCTCCGATGTCTGAAGATAAAGAAATGGCGCCCTTGTACACAGACACTACATGAAACAGAGATGCGGGTATTTCCACTTGGGAAGGCATGTATAATCGACTTGAGGAAGAGAATCCCAAGGTAACGGAGTTTACGGCTACTGCAGATTCATCGAAGTCTTCTGAAGCATTAGTTGTAGTTTTAGCTTGTTCATTCCTACACCGGATAGCAGTGAGACCCAAAATTCTCCCCTACACGGACATGATTAAATGGGTATTGGACAGCGCTGACATAAAAAATAGACAGTTTAAGACTCAGGGTCAAGGACTTATCAGTTCATTCGCTCAACAAGATTTGAAACTTATGTATCATTTTCCAGAGCCACAGGCAACTTACAACAAACAGTTCATAGAGAAGTTTGTCAAAGAAAATGAAGACCTGGCAGAATGCACGAAATATTTGTCAAGGAGAGAAGAACCGCTGAAAAAGGATAAACATGGTATGTATAGTACTGGTTCCCTCACTTCCCCATATTGATTTGCTGCTGCTATGATCTGTAGGCTTTACGGAAGACCAGATATTAACAAATTCTCATCTGAATGGCTACCATTGTTGGATGTCGCCATTAATTCTACTATTATGGATTGGTCTAGAAAACTGTCAGACAAATTAGCTACTACCATTGTAAATTACCGGTCTAAAGAATTGTTTCCCAAAGAATTTATCCCCCATTTTACTTATCAGCATATGTAATGGATGCAATTTGCTACGTTTCAAAGTTTCCTGTAATGGGATGGAAATGGACGACTCAAGACCCTTTACCCATTCATTTTTATCATAAGGAATTGTGGGATTCCAAATTCCCTCCATTTTTCTACAAAATTTGTCATGGAGTTATGTTACCCCTGTACAAAATGTTATACGACAAAGATGCTCGAAGATGTTCTCCTGGAGTAGAGGCAGATACACTCACAATCGTGAGATGGTTTGGAGAGGAACTATTTACATATGTCAGGGTATTCAGACGTGCCGCTTCCCCTCACGTCTTACCTTTGCATGTTCCCGACAAACTCATGGCACGGGAAATTGCTTATCAAACCTGTGGAGAGGGAGGTTTGACTAAAGATTTTAAATATAAAAAGAAGGCTATTTGGCCACAATTTCCTATAGCCTGTGGAACCTTCACACTATTTTATGGCATGCATTCAGGGAAGTAAACAACATAACGTGTCTACAATTATTCAAATTTACAAGGAGACCGTTTGACCCTCATGATATTGTTCTCGGTCAAAATAAAAGTGTTCTCTAAAGAAGAGGATCTTTTTGATGATGTGTTCCAGCAGAAAACCACGCTTGAAGAAATTTTGCATATGGCTCAAATGTGTTTCTCTCCAGTAGAGTTTCAGAAGTTCAAAACATACAAGGAAAGAAGGTTAGCTAAAATTCCTTTGGAAAAACTATGCTTAGAACCCGCAAGGGAACCAACTCCAAGTATTAGCCTCAGTGAAAGTTCTAGTATAGATAGATCTAAATCCAAGTCTGGGAAAGAAATATCAGAACATTTTAAAAATTCCAAAATTGACCATGGTAAAAGTGAAGGGTTAGTAAGGGACACTGCCCAATCAAAAGAGCCTGAACGGAAATGGGTATTAATCGCTCCATAGGTAGATCCTCCCCCTCTCATCGATCAGCCACCATCAGATAGAACAGAGCTAGACAAGGAATGGGAGACCTTCAATGATTTAATCAATCTTGAAGGGTAAAGCACAAAGACACCTATAAATAATGTACAGGCAACAGAAGATATGGTCACAAGAAAAATTGACAATGTCTCGGATATGGAACACATTCCTATTACCCCGTCCTCTGAACTTGTACTCAAGATTGAAGAGATTCCTCCTCTTGATGTATTTTATAGTCTACAACATAAAGCAGTAGTAAGAATACAAAGGAAGAAGAGGAAATTGGAAAACGTGATCTCTCATGACGCAAAGTAATTGGATGTCCTATGGCAAGATCCTACTACCAATCCAAATGAAAATCTCACCAAATTATCTCAAATCGCAGGAGCTTATGCCTCTGCAACTATTGATAAAGCATCTGAAGTACAACAACTGCTAAACAAAAAGGGAGACCTAATACAAGTTTTGTAGCAACAACTGCAACAAGCTAATGCTAACAACGAAGCACAGAGACAGCTTAAAAGACTATAGCAGGAATTCCAGCAGATGCAGATAGGCTACCAGAACAATTTGGCTAAGAAAGAAAAGCAGTTACAGGATATTCAGGAGATGCACAAGGATGATCCCAAGCTTACAGAATTCATCACAGAATCCATTTCCTTGAATGATCAACTACTACAGCAATAGGAAGCATTAAGCCAAAGAATATCACAGTGGAACTCGTATTGCGAAATAAGTGATACAATCACTAATCAAGTCGTAGATTTACGACATGATTATGATTTAATTGACAGACGAGTTACTGAATATTTGGCTTGGCAAGAAACAGAGGAAGGAAAAAGAGCAAGCACATCAATAGCAAAGGACAATCATAAAGAAGTTCTCTTCAACAAATGGGATACACAAATCAGGGAAGCTGAGCAAGCAGCGGAAGAAGAAGCTACAGTAGCAAATAGCCTTATTGATTGCATAAATGAGAATTTTCATAAAGCAAATCTAATCTCAGAAACCACTCCAGGGTATCTACCGAAGGTATAGCAGCTGCAAGCGGACTGGAGACAGAAGGCTCAAGAAAAGGCATAATTAATTAGAAGATTAACTAAGTTGAATTGGGATTCTTACTGGGCTTATTTAGTGAAACCACACAACCAGTGTATGACTCTCAAAAACATCATCAATTATGCTGAAAAGATGGCACTAGCTCTTGTTGATTCTGTTTTCATAGGGCAATTAAAGGCTAAAGTTGGCCAACCGACTCTTCTCAAGCAAATGCTAAATGCTTGCGATGTTAAGGAGCAAATACAGAAATAGTTAGATGTTAGATTTAATTTTAGAAATAGTTTTGCTTTATCTTTGCCTAGAAAAAGGGACAATCATTTAAACCATATCCTATATTTTTGTAATAAGTTATTTTTAGATGTAGTTAGTAGTATTTAAACCCTTCTCGTGCATTTAGAGAAGGGTCCAGAAATTTATCAAAAACTTGTCCTCATAACATGCACTTTTGCACCCTCCAAGGAGGTTTTGATGAATGAATGGAACAGGATTTATTGATTTTTGCATTTAATATCTGCTACTGATGTTGCACTTTTGTACTCTTAGTGGATGTTAGATTAAGGAGAGATAAATCGTTATCGCTTGAAGCTCATGAGTAGTACTAGTTATAAATGGTACTTCTATCTCTTAATTGTTTCTATCTTTTGTGTTAAAGTGATATTCAAGTTCAGTTGTTTATATATTAATGTGTGAATGCCTGAGTTATCATTTGGCACTTTTGTACGGTGACAGCTATTTATTTATGCTTAATGTATGAATAGCTTATTATGCGATATGTTTTTCACAACTGTTTCGTCTAACTTTTTATACAAAGTGGTTCATCTATATTGAATTCTTTTCTCATAACAGTTGAATGATCTTTATTATCATTTGTCATTTGAAATCATTTTAGATCGCATAGCAGAAAGATTACACCCTGGGTTAGTGTAGATTTAGATGTTTCTTCTTTCTAAGAATACAATTGCATGTCATTAAATTAGAATTAGAATTAGAGCATCTTAATTAGGAACTGTTAGACCAGAAATATCAATCAACCTCACACACACACACACACACATAAATTGGGAAACTGGTCCCATATCCCCAGTCGAACCCACCATACCAAACAGAAAAGGAGCTGTCAACCAAGGTCTGGACTGGGTGGCTATCCCCCTTGTTGTAGAGCCGATTTTTGGGGCTTCAACATATTTGGCTTTAGAAGGAGGGCATCCGACTATGAATGGCAAGTAAGTCTAAATCTAAATACCATTCTGAGAGTAAATCGCCCTCACCATCTCCCCCAACTTCTCCATTTCATTTAGAATCTTTAAATCCAGAGCCAGAAGTTGTAGGATCGACAGCCGCTGCTACAAACCCTGACATTTCAGAACAATCTACTATTGAACCTCCTGAAGTTGAATCTTTGATTCAAAAACTTCAGCGATTTTCTATATTTCCTCCAAGATTTGATAAATCTCAAGGTAGCATGACTTCACAATATAACCCTGCTCATCCTCTAACCAGATTAAAAAGAAAAAAGTTTGGTGTTCAGCCAACTGAGTTACCTCTACCCACAAGGAAGAGAGCAAGGAAATCACCTAAAGGGTTCGATGGCGAGACTCTTTCACCCTCATCATCCATTTCAACTTCTTCACTACGAAGTCAACCATCCACTCCACCACTTCAGATCATTGTCCACCAGCCTACTGGTATTTCTACATCTCCTTCTCAATCAGCCGGAGTCATAATATCCTCATCTTCTCAACTTCAAGGATCATCTTCTGCACTTCCCTCCGCTAGTGGATCAGCGATGGCCCAATCTCCATGGAACAACCCAGGGGCAGCCTTAATGCCTGCGCCCTTGAGTCAGCTACCACCCCATCCTGAAAAATGGCTGCCTAAGTTTAATCCTGAAGAAGGCATGCTAGCAGAAGAGCATATTAATAACTTTATGCTATCCATAAATCTTAATGGAGTTACTAACAAAGATGCTATCATTCGACTTTTTCCTTATACTCTTCAGGGAACAGTCGGATCATGGTATTTTTCATTACCATCTGGATCTATCACTAGTTGGGATATCTTCCAAGAATAATTCCTCATTAAATTTGGTGATGATAGGTCTACAGCGACGTTAATCAATGACCTGTCAAACCTTAGGGCTGAGTCAAAAGAACCTATCAAAGATTTCAATTCACGTTTCAATAAAATGTTAAACAAAATTCCTACTGCTTCCAAGCCAAGCGAAGAAGTGCGAAGTGAATGGTACATCATTGATTTACCATCAAACATAGCAATCTTTGTGGACAGGGCTAACAAGACAACTTTAGCCGAAAATATGAAAGAAGCAATAGTTGTAGAGAAGCGTATTATAGCCCTTGAAAAGAAAACCGCGATGGAAGAACAGAAATCCAAGAAGGTTACTTTCAAAGAAGATCCCAAGAAAAAACAATCAAAAGATCCATTCGATTTAGAAGGATTGCAAAAAGTTTTGAAGACCATGTCTAACGAGATGGTCGACATTAAGAAACAAGTGGCAGAAACTTCTTCAAAAAATTCGTATAAACCTTTTAAAAGAAACCCTTCGACTGATTCAAAGCCCCCCAATGCTATTACGAGCACTGAATCCAAAGAAGAAGAAGAGGGAATCACTACTGAAGAACAAACCGATGAAGAAGAAGTTGTAGAGTTACAAGGAATGTGGGATTTCATCCTCCCACAAGAAGAAGATCAAGAAGCATCCCCGGTTAGTACATGAAGTAGAAATCAGCTTGATCCTCCTCAAACTACCCCTAAGCCAAAGAGCCCAAGCTCGGCGACGAAGGATAAAGTCGTAGCCAAGAAAACGACACCCAAAGCGACTCAAACCAGCCCAGTCCAAACAGATTCATCTACTCCATCTAAAACGTTGATCGTTTCGGATGAAATGGAGTACAATATTATAGAAGATATGAAAAATACTAGGGCCAAAATCACCCTTTATGAATTGATCAAGTTAAAACACCAGCAAAAGATACTTTTGAAAGAATTACATGCTATCCCAATTGCACCTTTACCTGCCGCTGTAATTTCTCAAGCTTCCCATGATATGGGAAGACCTTCGACTAATGTGATTAACAAAGTTGATCCAAACGACATCACGTTAATTGGAGGAAGATCGAGATCTCATACTCTTCCGTTTCTTCTTACTTATGAATTTTTTAATAAAAATGTGCATAATTGCTTAGTGGATTCGGGAGCTTCATCGAATATTTTACCAAAATCAATATGTACAAAATTGAACGTTCAAACACAAAAATCTGTTGTGCGCATAGTCCAGCTAGATCGATTGCAAGTCGAAGTGATTGGCAAATTAAATCAAGTTACCATAAGGCTGGCATCCAACTCAAAGGTATGTCAAGTTATCGACATTTTAGTTGTTGATATTCCAGAATTTTATGGCTTAATTCTTAGGAGAGATTGGTCAGAAAAACTTCATGGATATTTTGCAACTGACTGGTCGCACATGTGGCTCCCTTACAATGGTAAACCTAATCAAATAAAAGTTGAACGAGAAAGACATTAGAAATACATAGTAACGGAGGTAGAGGGGGAGAATGAACCAGTAGCATATAACAATAATATTATTGGCAATTACTCAGTAGATTCTTTCCTACGGAATTTTAATGCTCATATGTCACCTTATTTAGAACATTCTATTTTATCCCAAGTCAAAACAATTTCTGAAACAGATAGTTCTAAATGTATTAATTTTTTAGATAGTCCTATAAATAAATATTTATTTTGGAAATTATTTTTTGATGGTTCTAAATCTAATGAAGGAGCAGGAGCAGGATGCTTGCTAGTTAGTCCAGAAGGACATAAAATTATGTTAACTTGCTGACTCGAAATTGATTGCACCAAAAATACCACGGAATATGAGGCTTTAGTCCAAGGGTTGTACAAAGCGATCAGATTAGATGTCAAATACCTTCTTTCGGAGATTCTGAAATTGTAATCAAACAGGTACGTAATATTATACATTGTTTATCAGGTCATTTAAAACATTACCAATCTTTAGTTCAAGATCTGACTGAACACTTTATAGCATTTAATATTTCACCAATTCCTAGACTCTATAATGCAAGTGCAGACCTTTTAGCTAACGTAGCTTCCAAACTTATCCCTTCAGAAGATTTTAACCCTGATATATTCTCAATAGAATTAATCTTTAGACCTTCTATTCCTGATAACATTACAAATTGGAGAATTTTCAACGACGATCCTGACATCGTGAGTTTTCTCACATCTGAAGGATCCTACACCAATCAAATAATTGACAAAGACCAACATGACCGACAATTGCAATAAGACACCACTAACAATGCTATACCTAAGTCAGTAGTCAAGTTAGAAGACCTTTATGATTTGAAAGATCGGTTTAAAAGATCTACCAATTCGAAACTCCAAATTTCAACTTTGAACTACGAATTAATAAATCTAGGAACTCATACCAAACCACGGAACATCAATCTAGGCCTTAGCCTAGCTCCTGAAGAAAAATTAGCATATATTCGTCTTTTGAGACAATACAAAAAAAAATTTGCTTGGAACTATGATGAACTTAAAACGTATGATACTTCCATCATCCAACATACTATTCCAATGATAGACAATGAAAAACCGGTCCAATAGAAGTTGAGAAAAATCCATCCCAATCTAGAAAATCAGATCAAATCTGAACTCAACAAGCTATTGAAAGCCAAAATAATCTTTCCCGTTCGACATTCCAAATGGGTCTAAAATATGGTTCCCTTAGAAAGAAAAATGGAGATATTAGAATCTGTATTGACTTACGAAATCTTAATAAAGCCTGTCAAAAGGATAATTTTCCTTTGCCTCCTATGGAACAAATATTGCAAGCAGTCGCCGAGTCAGAATTAATGTCCTTTTTGGATGGATTCTCAGGATACAATCAAGTTTTGGTACATCCTGATGATCAATTAAAAACCACATTCAAAACCAAATGGGGCACCTATGCATATCAAAAAATTCCTTTTGGCCTGATTAATGCTGGTGCCACATTTCAGAGAGCCATGGACACCACATTCAAAGGTTTAATTAATAAATCTATGGTAATCTATTTGGATGATATAACTATCTATTCCAAGAAATGAAGCAACCATCTTAGAGATTTAAAACAAATCTTTCAACGTTGTCTGAAGTATGGAATTTCACTGAACCTGAAAAAGTCCTTTTTTGCATTAAGTGAAGGAAAACTTCTAGGATTCATAGTGTCAAAATATGGAATTCACTTGATCCTAACAGAATCAAGGAGATTTTCGAAATATCCCTGCCTCACAACAAAAGAGCCATGCAATCTTTCCTTGGTCAGATAAATTTTGTAAAGATATTTGTTCCAGATTTTTCAAGAATCGTGTCTCTTTTACAAGCAATGATAAAAAAGAACTCAAACTTCAAATGGGGCCAAGACGAATATGAGGCATTCAATCTGATCAAGCAAGCAATTGTGAATGCTCCATCTTTAGCAACTCCAAATTTTTCAGAGCCTTTTATTTTATATACATTTGCATCTGACAGATCATATGCGGCAATACTTACTCAAGCAAATCAAGATAAGGCAGAAGCCTCGATTGCTTTCTTCAGTTCAAATTTACAGGGGGCTGAATTAAATTATTCAGACGTGGAGAAACAAGCTTATGCTGTTTTCAAAGCAATCAAATATTTCAGACCCTTTATACTCAAAACCCATACAAAAATCATTGTACCTTTTCTAGTGGTAAGAAAACTTTTAGTACAAAAAGAAGTGGGTGATATAAGAGCCAATTGGGTTACTGCCTTACAGGAATATAATGTAGAAATCAGACCAGCGAGTATTGTAAAAGGTCAAGGCTTTTGTAAAATGTTGGCTGGAGCATCGCTTATATCTGAAATTCCATCTGCAGACATACAAATGTATGAGGTAAGCCTAAATGATAATGATTCGTTATATGCCGATATCATTTATTATCTAAAGAATGGATATGCTCCTTCACACCTCGATCATACCAAGAAAAGAGCTCTAAGGTTGAAAGCCAAAGAATATCATCTCCTGAACGATGTTCTTTTTAGAATAAATTATGATTCTATTCTCCTTAGATGTCTTGAGGAATCTGAAGCTAAAAAAGTTTTGCAAGAACTCCATGATGGGCCAGCAGGCGGACACTATGTTAGAGATGCTACTGCACATAAAATCTTATGCGCAGGCTATTACTGGCCCACATTATTCAAAGACTTGCACAATTACGTGAGGAAGTGTCAATTCTGCCAAACCGTTGCTGGGAGACAAAAGAAACCATCCTTGCCACTATAGCCAGTCAACATTGAACAACCTTTTGATCATTGGGGATTGGACATAATAGGTGAGATCGTTCCTCACTCTTCTAAACAACATAGATATATCCTTATAGCAATAGATTACTTTACTAAATGGGTAGAAGCAATTCCTCTCAAGACGGCTAATTTTTAACATATCATTGAGTTCATAGATCAATTTATAATCACCGGGTTTGGGTTGCCTTCCACTTTAATGTTTGATAATGCATCATACTTTTCTGGAAACGCAATGACTGAATTTGAACTCAAAAGAGGTTTCAAACTTAAATATTCGGCCAATTACTACCCACGGGGGAATGGGTTAGCTGAATCTACAAATAAAAACCTAATCAGAATTATCAAACGAACAGTTGACCAAAATCATAAAAATTGGCATAAGTCTTTAATATATGCTTTATGGGCAGATCGAATAACGCAAAAATCCTCCATCGACACTTCTTCGTTCAATTTAGTTTATGGAAAAGAAGTGGTTCTTTCGACTCATTTAGCAATTCCTTCTCTGTCTTTAGTTCAATATATTGATGAAGTTCCAACTTCCTCCTTACAGCTAAGGAAAATGGAAATAATTAAGTTAGAAGAACAACGAGAACATGCCAAAATAACTAACGCTCATCACCAAGCATTAGTGAAATCCTCTTTTGGTTCAAACATGATGACCAGAAAAGATTTTCAGATGGGAGATCTAGTTTTAAAATGGGACAAGGCCCATGAGGAAAAGGGGAAACATACAAAATTTCAACAAATGTGGCTTGGTCCTTTCAAAATCATAGAAGTCATAGGTCCATCCACTTTTATGTTGCAGGATTTAACAGGAAAAAGAGATTCTTTACCTGTTAACGGACAGATCCTTAAGAAATATTTTCCTTAGAATATTATTCTTCTATTTTGTAAATTAGTTTTTATTTTCATAATAAAACCAGTTGTGAATGGTTACATTAGGGATTTACAAAAAAGACACCAATTCTGTTTCAGATTTTTATTTTCACTTGTATAAATAGCAAATCTTTTAGAAAATTGATCTTTATTATTGAAAGATACAGTTAAAGACTCTAGCCTAGAAATGATACTAGTTTCAACTTCGTAAAATTTGATGAAAACAACCTTTAGTGAGAAATTGTTTTATATCAGTGCAATGAAAGGTATCAATAACAAAACAAAGATTCTCTGTAGAGCAGCTATGTCCAAAAAACTCTACTATTGTCATCCAAAGCTATCTTAAGGAAACAATGACTTCCTCTGTACTTAGGAAATTACAACTTTCAGAGAAACAATCCAAGGATACACTTTATCTTAAAGAGTGAGAGGTCTCATCACGAGCCGGCTTATCATAATCATAGATATTATAACTTGCTGACTTTGCCAATACTGCATACCACAACAGGGCAACGACTCAAGATTGTTGCAATCAAAAGGCAAGGGGTCTCATCACGAGCCATCTTGTTCAGCAAAGTTATAAATCAAGTGAATGACTGTGTCATAAATTGGCTATCAAACCAAGGCATTGTTCTTTAAGGGTAAAAAAAAGAAAATGAAAGCAATAAGTGTACATATGGATTCCTCTTTGAAAATTGTATATTTCTCTAAGTAGGATACAGGATCATTTCTGGATAACAGGTAACTATGTCGAGGCTATGAACTCCTGTTGGCAGCAGAGGCTCTACCTACGACAAATGAGCATATTTAAAACTGATTTATAGAAAAAGCTTTGTTTTATCTTTATAAACCAAGTAATGACTGATGTAGATACAAGGATTAGCTTGAGGGAGCAAATAATCAAAGTTGAAAATAGAAGAAACAAAATATCATTGACAGGTTAAAGCATAATGTACTTTATCTTTCTATAATAAAGTTTAACTTTCTACAAAATTTTCTTTTTTGGAAGTTTAGAAAGATAAAAATAAAGACAGAGATAACTGGTTCTTCCAAGTGAATCGCCATTTTTTGTGGCCACCAACAACCCCCCTTCTTATTTAGTGTTATTACTAATACCAAATAAGTGGGGACCCTTAGTCAAAAAATTCAAAAAAAGAATTAGTACTTCTATTTTATTTTAAATAAAACTTACCATCATAAAATTAAGAAAATAACCTTGAAAAATCTAAAAAGCTTAAGTTTCATGATGAGGAAAGATAAAATCACTCCTTAAGAAATATCTCATCGCATGCCTTAAAATGCGCTTACGCTGGAAAACAGCAAAAAATGCCAATATGCGATGGCGCATATCGCAAAATCGCACCTCGAAAGAAATACATTAACACGAAATGGGTACATACCACGATTATGCGATATTGCGACCATGAGATATTGCGATTGAGTGGCAAAGAGATCTTACAAAAGAATAACAGAGTGATATTACGAGATTACGATCTTGCGATAATGCAATGCAGCGATCTGCGATATTGCAAAGCAAATCGCAAAACCGCTCCATCGCAGATTTTTAGGGCTCATTATTCAAGAAAAACTTTTTCCATAAAACGAGACTTGGTTATGTGCTTTAATGCTAATTAATGAGTTAGTTTCCAGTTGTTAATGAAATATGGTTTTGTGTTTATCGAAGAGCCAGTTCACGTAAGGTGGTATACTTTTGCATGTCTTCGGCATTTAAAGCTTTCCCGTCATTGTTCCTTATCATTACTCTCACCTCACTTGTAAACTGCAAGAATGAAGAACAAAGAACTATACAAAGCAGTATACAGGAAACTATGGGGAAGAAAGGCAAGGCTCCGATGTCTGCAGATAAAGAAATGGCACCCTTGTACATAGACACCGCATGCAACAGAGACGCGGGTATTTCCACTTGGGAAGGCATGTATAATCTATTTGAGGAAAAGAATCCCAAGGTAACGGAGTTTACAGCTACTACAAATTCATCGAAGTCTTCTGAAGCATCAGTTGCATATTTAGCTTGTTCATTCCTACACCGGATAGCAACGAGACCCAAAATTCTCCCCCACACGGATATGATTAAATGGGTACTGGACAGCGCTGACATCAAAAATAGACAGTTTAAGACTCAGGGTCAAGGACTTATCGGTTCATTCGCTCAACAAGATTTGAAACTTATGTATCATTTGCCAGAGCCACAGGCAACTTACAACAAACAGTTCATAAAGAAGTTTGTCAAAGAAAATGAAGACCTGGCATAATGCACTAAATATTGGTCAAGGAGAGATGAACCACTGAAAAAGGATAAACATGGTATGTATAGTACTAGTTCCCTCACTTCCCCATATTGCTTTGCTACTGCTATGATCTGTAGGCTTTACGGAAGACCAGATATTATCAAATTCTCATCTGAATGGCTACCATTGTTGGATCCCGCCATTAATTCTACTATTATGGATTGGTCTAGAATATTGTCAGACAACTTAGCTACTTCCATTGTAAATTACCGGTCTAAAAGAATTGTTTCCCAGAGAATTTATCCCCCATTTTACTTATCGGCATATGTAATGGATGCAATTTGCTACGTTTCAAGGTTTCCTGTAATGGGATGGAAATGGACGACTCAAGACCCTTTACCTATTCATGTTTATCATAAGGAATTGCGGGATTCTAAATTCCCTCCATTTTTCTACAAAATTTGTCATGGAGTTATGTTACCCCTGTATAAAATGTTATATCACAAAGATGCTCCAAGATGTTCTCCTGAAGCAGAGGTAGATACACTCACAGTCGCGAGATGGTTTGGAGAGGAATTGTTTACATATGTCAGGGTATTCGGAAGTGTCGCTTCCCCTCACGTCTTACCTTTGTATGTTCCCGAAAAACTCATGGCACGGGAAATTGCTTATCAAACCTGTGGAGAGGGAGGTTTGACTAAAGATTTGAAAGATAAAAAGAAGGCTATTTGGCCACAATTTCCTGTAGCCTATGGAGCCTTCTCACTATTTGATGTAGGCCATGCATTCAGGGAAGTAAACAACATAACATGTCTACAATTATTCAAATTTACAAGAAGATCGTTTGACCCTCATGATATTGTTCTCAATCAAAATAAAAGTGTTCTCTAAAGAAGAGGATCTTTTTGATGATGTGTTCTAGCATAAAAGCACACTTGAAGAAATTCTGCATATGGCTCAAACGTGTTTCTCTCCAGTAGAGTTTCAGAAGTTCAAAACATAGAGGGAAAGAAGGTTAGCTAAAATTCCTTTGGAAAACCTATGCTTAGAACCCGCAAGGGAACCAACTCCAAGTATTAGCCTCAGTGAAAGTTCTGGTACAGATAGATCTAAATCCAAGTCCGAGAAAGAAATATCAGAACAATCTAAAAAATCTAAAAGTGGCCATGGTAAAAGTGAAGGGTCAGTAAGGGATACTACCCAATCAAAAGAGCCTGAACCGCAACGGGTATTAATCTCTCCACAGATAGATCCTCCCCCTCTCATCGATCAACCACCATCAGATAGAACAGAGCTAGACAAGGAATGGGAGACCTTCAATGATTTAATCAATCTTGAAGGGAAAAGCACAAAGACACCTGTAAATAATGTATAGGCAACAAAAGATATGTTCACAGGAACAATTGACAATGTCTCGGATATGGAACACATTCCTATTACCCCGTCCTCTGAACTTGTACTCACAATAGAAGAGATTCCTCCTCTTGATGTATTTTACAATCCACAACATAAAGTAGTAGTAAGAATACAAAGGAAGAAGAGGAAATTGGAAAACGTGATCTCTCATGACGCAGAGCAATTGGATGACCTATGGAAAGATCCTACTACCAATCCAAATGAAAATCTCACCAAATTATCTCAAATCGTAGGAGCTTATGCCTCTGCAACTATTAATAAAGCATCTGAAGTACAAAAACTACTATAGGAAAAGGAAGACCTAATACAAGTTTTGCAGCAACAGCTGCAACAAGCTAATGCTAACAACGAAGCACAGAGATAGCTTGAAAGACTATAGTAGGAATTCCAGCATATGCAGATAGGCTACCAGAATAATTTGGTTGAGAAAGAAAAGCAGTTACAGGATATTCAAGAGATGCACAAGGATGATCTCAAGCTTGCAGAATTTATCACAGAATCCATTTCCTTGAATGATCAACTACTACAGCAATAGGAAGCATTAAGCCAAAGAATATCACAGTGGAACTCGTATTGCGAAATAAGTGATACAATCACTAATCAAGTCATAGATTTATGACATGATTATGATTTAATTGACAGACAAGTTACTGAATATTTGGCTTGGCAAGAAACAGAGGAAGGAAAAAGAGTAGGCGCATCAATAATAAAGGACAATCATGAAGAAGTGCTCTTCAACAAATGGGATACATAGATCAGGGAAGCTAAGCAAGCAGCGGAAGAAATAGCTACAGCAGCAAACAGCCTTATTGATTGCATAAATGAGAATTTGCATAAAGCAAATCTAATCTTAGAAACCACTCTAGGGTATCTACCGAAGGTACAACAACTACAAGCGAACTGGAGACAGAAGGCTCAAGAAAAGGAAGAATTAATTATAAGATTAACTAAGTTGAATTGGGATTCTTACTGGGCTTATTTAGTGAAACCACACAGCTAGTGTATGACTCTCGAAAGCATCATCAATTTTGCCGAAAAGATGGCACCAGCTCTTGCTGATTCCTCTTTCACAGGGCAATTAAAGGCTGAAGTTGGCCAACCGACTCTTCTCAAGAAAATGCTAAATGCTTGCGATGATAAGGAGCAAATACAGAAATAGTTAGATGTTAGATTTAATTTTAGAAATAGTTTTGCTTTATCTTTGCCTAGAAAAAGGGACGGTCATTTAAACCGTATCCTATATTTTTGTAATAAGTTATTTTTAGATATAGTTAGTAGTATTTAAACCATTCTCATGCATTTATAGAACGGTCCATAAATTTATCAAAAACTTGTCCTCAGAACATGCACTTTTGCACCCTCCGAAGAGGTTTTGATGAATGAATGGAACAGGATTTATTGATTTTTGCATTTAATATCTGCTACTGATGTTGCACTTCTTTACTCTTAGTGGATGTTGGATTAACAAGAGATAAATCGTTATCGCTTGAAGCTCATGAGTAGAACTAGTTATAAATGGTACTTCTATCTCTTAATTGTTTCTATCTTTTGTGTTAAAGTGATATTCAAGTTCAGTTGTTTATATATTAATGCGTGAATGCCTGAGTTATCATTTGGCACTGTTGTACAGTGATAGCTATTTATTTATGCTTAATATATGAATAGTTTATTATGCGATATGTTTTTCACAACTGTTTCGTCTAACTTTTTATACGAAGTGGTTCATCTATATTGAATTCTTTTCTCATAAGAGTTGAATGATCTTTATTACCGATTGTTATTTGAAATCATTTTAGATCGCATAGCAAAAAGATTATTTGAAATCTAGAAACCTTTAGTACCTTGAGGCCTACATGCCTTAATGGCAAGTTTCTCACCTTCAACAACAGGTTCTAATCACTGACCTTCAATCAAATGATTCTATGAGTGCTCGGCATTACCACATTGATTCACACTTCATAGATTTTTCTAGAAGTACCTTAAGAACCATTTTCATTATTGGTGGTTTCTCTTGCACTTGTTAATGGTTCACATCATTAACTGATATTCAAGTTATTTCTACCATGTTGAACTATGATACATTCACTCGCATGGCTAAAATCATACTACTATAAATGCAACATAATGATATTTTAGGCCTTTTCTAGGTAGAAAAGAGCATGAGTTTTGTTGTAAGTCAGAGAGGGACATGTATGATCTATGTAAGTAACTTTTGGTGTCCAAAAGTCCTTCAATGGGGATGAATGATCCATGAAGCTCTAGAAAACCTCAAAAATCAAGTTTCTTAAAAGTTGTGGAAATAACATCAATTTGAAAAGCTCAACGATCTAATTATAACGATGTTAATCACACTTCAATCCGAGCTCATATGCCAAAGTTATGGCCAATCAAAGTTTTTTTCAAACTAAGAAAAAGTCAAAGTCAAATGATATGATCAAAATGGTATCTTCAATTTTGATAATATTAGATTGGTGCTCCTCTTTCCTATCCTCGAGTGTTGTACTTATTCTTGATATGTTTCTGGAAATATCATTCACATTTGTTTCATCATGGTTGGTTGAATGCTTTGAATAGATTGGGGGATTATGTTGGAAATCCCTCAACAAATGGGGTTCCTCACACCGCCATCACTTCAACGGTTCTCTTTCTTTGACCCTACTTGTATTTTCATTATTCAAATCCATGGGCATGAACCTATTTTGAGATGGTGTTGTGTGAGTTGACTTCCCTTTGCTGAATTTCTTTTGTTGGTGGTCCTTTCCAAAAATTTTAAGATATGTAGGTTTCTGTTTTTTTATCCCCATTGCAGATTTGTTTTTGTCCCTACTTTACTAATGTTTTGAGCCCTCCTCTCTATTATTGAATTGTTGATAACACAATATGGCTTTTCTTACTACTTCATCCATATTTTTGGGATTGTCAAACTCAATCCTTTTCTTATATGGGGCTAATAGGCAATTCAAAAGTTGTTGTACCTTGGCTTTCTATTATTTAATATAAGGGACATAACGCAACAAATTTTTGAATTTATCCACAAATGCATCCATAGTTAACTATACCAATCTTAACTAATCGAAATACTTTTCTCGATCATCATAATATCATTCATTTAGGTATCAGGACTTAAATTATTTCTGGAACTCCTCTAATGACACTGTCTTTTCTTCCAATCTATGTAGAGTTTTGACCTCTTCCCACAAGAGGGAAGCCTTGCTTTGAAATTGATAAATGAACAATTTGGCCTTCAAATTACTCTCGTACTTGTAAACTTGGAAATACTTTGACATGTTGATGAGCCAAGCTTCTGCATCCTCCTCCTTTTCCCCACCAAACGAAGGAGGCCTTTTTTTTTAACTCTCCTTGTAGCTCCACTTTATTCATCCCTTTATTTATTTTTTGATATGTTTTATTTGAATCAACCCCACTTTCAGACATTTCTGACCCTGTCTCAACATTTTTCATTTTTAGTGCTTTTGTTTCTATTGTTCTATGACTAGAATTTTTAGTTAAGTCCCTTATCATCCTTTCTCAGTCTTCACTAACCTTTACCATACGTTCATTATTGTTTCCATGATGAGCCAAATCTTGGTATAAACCTCTGATACCATATGTTATATATATATTTGTCTTGTAGTCATAAATGAATAAAATGAGTCATTAAATACCTACATACAACCTCTCATATTATTTGATGATTACTTTGGTTCCCTAAAAAAATATTTTCCACTCACACCTATCATGGGTGCCTTGCTTGCTACCATGTATCTTATATCTCGGCATTAGTTTGTGGGGTGGGGTGGGGGGGGGGGGGGGGGGGGGGGGGGTGTTGGGGTGGGGGTGCTAGTGGAGTTATATAGGTTTCGGATCAATTCTAGACCATGTACTATGGATACACATATCATATCCTTCATTCATATTTTCTGCAATGCATGCTAGCAATGAAGATCATAACTAACTCGAGAGAAAATGAATTATGTATGATGCGATAGATGGTATTAGTTTATAGTCTATTCTTGTATTTTATTATCCCTTTAATTGTATGTTTTTATGACCTTACCTATGTTGCACTTCATCTCTTATATTAAAACGCCCTCTAGGGTTATATTCTATGGTTCATAGTACAGATGTGTTTTGGTTGTTAATGGATGTGTTATGTTTTCTTTAATTTCCACATTTTCCAACCTCATGTGATTGGGATCGTTTACGACCTATATAATGTTGGACACGACATTAAGTGAAAATATTTATCACAGTAACATTTTATTTCTCCTATGTTGGTATTTCGTACCTCGTACTCGCCCCTTGGTTGTACCTTCCTTTGCACGACACCTCAGATCCTTCACACATCCATCAAATGGCCCTAACCTGACACATCGTGGAGAGTTGGAACTGCCTTCAGAGATCCGGCGACGAACGATCACTAGGGTTTCTATCTAGTCATGCCTTTCCCATTGTTCTTTTCGGTTAGTTTCCTGGTCTTTGTCCCCTAGCTATTGCGCCACTTGGTAGACTGGAGGAGATGAAGGATGTTTGCACAATATAACTCCACCTTTCGAAGGTGACAGGCCCTAATTTCCCAATTATATGATTTTTGGCTTCAATGTAGGTGGGATTGACAAAGATTTATTTGTTCCCCTTCCTGGTGATAATTTGTAACACCATTTTTCTCTTTGTTGCCAAGGCTACACTCGGATGTCATTCAGTGGATTTCCTCTAGCGTATAGCAGTCAACTCAAGTCAAATGGGGATTCCGTATAAAGGTATCATACCCTAATTGGTTGCTACTACTTACCATTTATTTTTTGTGGTTTCCTCTTAAGTCCCTTTTATTCCTGCTGCTAGCCTAATAATTTAGTTTCTATGGCCACGAAGGTTTGGTTTTGGGCTCCATGTAAAGTTATAGGTAACGGTCCACTTTATATAGTAGTGGAGCCATGGCTGCCTAAGACGCCACCCATTCTAAGCATCTAGGTGTTTTCAGGTAATGCCATTTTTTTTCTTTTTCGGTATGACCCTTTTGTTCCATTGAGTACAATGAAATCGTATTGTTTTTCTTCACATAAAGCTATTTGACCTGCAGGTAGTGTTTATGTTTTGCAGTAAGATTCTACACTGATGTTTTTTGAAATATATTGTACTATGTTTGAACTCTTTAGGAGGAAATTCACTTGATTTCACATCTATGTTTATGCCTTCTGTTGTGAAAAAGGGTTCCCTCTTCATTTTCTTGAAATTGGTTGAAGCCCTCATAGGGTTTATATTTTTTTCCCTGGAGAAGCTAGTTTATAAGTGACCATTGTATGGAGGTATTATTCTTTTTATGTTGATACCCTGACTTTTTTTCTACCTTTTCACTGCTTGGACATAGAACATTCTTCCTGTTGAATCACATGTATGCATTTAGTTGGTGTACTCTTATTTATTTTCCAAAGAATGTTATTTTTGTTATGTGGAAATTAATTAAATTATTATTCAAAGGTTACCATTGTTTTCCCTATTAATGGTTTCCTTCGTGCACGAAAAGGTGGATATAATGAGGCCATCATGACTCTCATTACAGGTACTTTCCCTTCTTATGTTTTTCCAACAATTTCTTTGTTCTTCTCTACATGTTCTTTTTCTCCCCTTTTGGCTTCTTTGTCCTAGGTTTAGTACTATTCTCGCCACTATTGTTTGTTGATGTACTCAGGGACATGTTGAAGCCCCAAAAATCGGGTCGACAACAAGGGGGATACCCACCCGGTCCGGACCTTGGTTGGCAGCTCCTTATCCGTTTGGTATAGCGGGTCCGACTAGGGATAATGGGACCAGTTTCCCGATCTGGGGGGTGTGTGTGTGTATGTAGAGTTGAATAATGTTGATCTAAGAGTACTTTAAAGCTAATCTAATTCAGATTCTTTAAACTAACTCTATGCTATTGTAATCTAGTGAGAAACAACACATCAAATCTATGCTAACCCGGGATGTATATCTTCTATTATGAGATCTAGAGAGATTTCAAACAATAGCTGGTAATAAATATCATTCAGCTATCATAAGAATAGAAATCATTCAAGATAAACCACTTTGCATAAGAAGCTAGGAAAAATAGTTGTGAACAGCATATCGCATAATAAGCTATTCATATGTTAGACATAAACAATATGCCTCCACCGTACAGAAGTGCCAAATGGTAACCCATACATTCATGCAATAACATATAAACAACTGAAAACTATAAATCACTTAAAGAATATAAGCAGAAATTGCCAAGAGATAAAAGTACCATTTATGACTAATTCTACC